>CAOJBK011494453.1:0-16951 GCA_948294925.1 Codiaeum variegatum | reverse complement strand
TGGTGAAACAGAATAACTAATTTCTTCAGGATACAATTGAGAGCCCATTAATGGCTCTGAAGTAGAAGAAGAATCAGAAGGTTTATGAGTCGATTTTTGAAAATTTTCGTCTTCTGGGTTCATTTGGGTTTTAATTTGATTCAGTTGACAAATGTAGAGTGGAAATGGCTTTAAAGGGATTTTATAAATTTCGCCGACAAACTGTTCGATAAAATATCTGAATAAAGTCGGTGACAGCTTGACGGGTCTTCTTCCTCGGCTACGGCCACTGTGTTTGCGCGCCATTGGGAGACTAATTTTTATTTTTTGTGTGTGTGCCTTTTTAGGCTCTGTTCTTTCCTGGCAGTTACGCCGGTTGAGTTGAGTCTGTGTCGCTGTGTGCGACCATCGGGTCCCGCATGGAGGGTAGATATTTTTTTGCAAGTGTTATTATTAATTTTATTTTTTTTAAAAGTGTGATTATTGGCTGAATAATTAATTAGAATTTTTTTATTGGCTGTTGAAGAAATTAGGATTTGGAAAAAAAAAATTATAATTTTTTTATTGACTATTGAAGAAATTAATTACTGTTTAATGTTTGAAAATGATGTGACTGGTCATCGTACTTGGAGGTTAAGCTAACTTGAATTAAGATTGTAACCACACAAATTTTTATTTTTGTAGACAGTTTGTATTGGCATGTGAATGAAATTATTACATCAATCTTTCTCTAGTTAAAATCAAAAAAATTCAAAAAATATATATATTATTTTAAGAATTATAATTTCTAATTATTAATGATTAAAAAAGTTTCCTCCCCTTCCACAAAGTGAGACTTAGGGTTTCGGATTTTGCAACAGGTTAGCCAATTACAAGTCCACTCACTCTGTCAAGATGATGCTGTTGAAAACACAACAATAGATGATAGCAAAAAATTGGTTGATCCCTATCTGATTGGACGCTTTTTAACAGATAAGAGAATCAACTTTAACACCATGAAAATGAGGGTGGTGATCGTATGACATCAAGAAAAATGGCATTTTCATCAATAGTCTGGATAAAAATAGATAGGTTTTTAAGTTGTTTCACATTGTTGATCTCAAAATTATTATCTCCTTCTCCATCATTACAAAATGGGTGAGAATCCTTTACAGATTACATTCTAACATTTTCCAATATGGGTACAGGTTCATTAGTTGCCGGTAAAGTACATGTAAGAGAATATAGGTAAATAATTCTAGTAGGCCTTGGTGCATTTTTGGAGACTTCAATGATATTGTCTCTTAACGATAAGAAAGGTCCCCATGAATACCCTAATTGGCAGATGAATGGTTTTAAGGGAACTCTATTAGATTGCCAACTCTCTAAAATTGAATTAGTTGGCCATCAGTTCATATGGGAAAAAATTAGAGGAAAACCAAACTGGGTTCAGGAGCACCTTGATCATTGTTTTGCTACTACTCCATGGTTTGAACACTTTCACTTATGTAAGTTGACAAATCTTTTATCTTCTTCTTCAGACCACTCCCCAATTTTATCAGATATTATGCCTACTTCTAACTCTCTATTGCATATAGATTTAAATTTGAGAACATGTGGATTGATTAAAAAGAAGGATTTTAATGATTGTTTGAAGAGATGCTAGTTGTCTTCTAGTGACAAAAGTCTCTTAAATAGGCTTCATTCTTATTATGAATCCATGGCTAGATGGGGTCGAGTTTTTTGGCTGAAGTTTTGGAACAAAATAAAAGCGAGAAAACTGAAGATTAAACAAATCGGAGGCCATACTGACATTCAGCCGACTAGTCAGTATTTTTTGTTGTGTAATGAACTAGATGAGTTGTTAAACCAAAGAGGAAACTTATTGGCATCAACGAGCTAAGACTCTATGGCTCAAGGAGGGTGACACAAATTCAAAAATTTCCCACTCTAGTGCGTACAAAGTTTGGATCATCTATGCCAATGGATACCTTTACTTTATGACGAAGAAGAGCCCCACCAAAAAGAGTTTAACATTTTCTGAAAATCGTCACAAACATAAATGGGAACAAAAAAAAAACTCATGCAAAACATGGGAATAGATTGTGCCACATATTTAATCAAAATACCTTTCCCCACACTAGATAACATCTTGTTCTTCCAACCTTGTATCTTCTGCCAAATTTGATCCTTTAAGAAGCTAAAGATGGTGCATGTGGAGTGAATTAATGGGGGAATCATAATGGCCAGGATTGAATTTTTCCTTGATTATATTGTAACAAGTTTTGCGCATGGCTCTTGGAAATGCCTCTGTGGCTTTGTCTTTGTTTTTTTTTTAATGAACTTTACTTAATTGTTGTTGAAAGTGAATTGTGTTTTTATGTAAGGTTGCTCTTGAATTGTTTGATGGTATAGGTTGATCTTCTCTTGGCTATGGTATGGGGTCTGTCCATGCCCTGTATTTTAGTTCTAGGAAGGTTTTTTTTTTCATCAATTTGGAGATCTCCCTCAAATTGGTTTTCCCCCTCTCTGTTATATTAATAAAAAAATATCTTATCTATATATAAAAAAGAAGAAGCTAAAGATGGCTTGTTTTGAGTGACCTACTAAAGAAGGGAGCCCAAGGTGTCGCCCGATATTCAAACCTTCAGAGACACCTAAAATAGATGAGATAATAAGCTGCTTATCAATGCAAAAATTTAATGAGAACATAATCCCAAATTTCTGATAATTAATGGCCTGGCCCGATAAAGCTTCATAGTCTTGTAGAATTTTCTGAATGGTTCTAACTTCCTCTTCAATGTTTCAAAAGAATAAAAAATTATTGTCAACAAAGAGTAAGTGAGATATACTTGGGGCATTATGACAAAACTTGTTTCCATGAATCAATCCAAATAACTCAACCCATCTAAGGAGCACAAAATTATCCTCTGCACATATGATAAAGAGGTAGGAAAAGAGTGGGCAGCCTCGTTGAAGTCCTCGACCAGGAACTATCGGTCCAACCTCAGTACCATTAATTAGAGTAGTGTACTTAATAGAAGAAATATAAAGCATGATCCACTGTATCCATACAAGATTGAAACCCATCCATTCCATCATAGACTGCATAAAAGACTAGTCGGCTTAGTCATAAGCCTTGTCGATGTCAAGTTTTAATGCATCTTCTCCTATATTTCCTCTTGTCTTCTGATTCATATGATGAACAACTTCATTGCCAATGAGAATGTTGTCAGTAATAGAACAGGAGAAAAAGCCAATTGATTATCTGAAATGATACAAGAAACAACACTCTTCAATTTATTCGCTAGCACTTTTGCAATGATTTTATAAAGAGAGTTGCATAATGCTATTGCCCGTAGATCCTTCATAGTCGATGGAGAGCTACATTTAGGAATCAGCACAAGAGTTGTATCATTAAGAGTGGGAGGAAAACCAGCATCATGAAGCCAATATTAGTTCCAATATTACTAAAAAAAGGCGGGGTTTAGTCCATCAAGACCTAGTACCTTCTTAAGTTCCATTTGGAAAATAGCAGTGGTGATTTCTTCCATAGAAAATGTGAACTAAGTTGCTGGTTTTCCTTACCACAAACTCATTTATTCAACTGTAAATCAAGCGACTGCACAGTAGAGTCATTAGAGCAAAACAAGTTTTGAAAATAGGAAATAACGATACCACACATAACCTGCACATACGTGGTAATTGTTCAAAGTTTGGATTTAAGAGAGACATTGTCTTATTATAAACAAGGGTAGTGATACTGCCAAAGCAATTTTTGCTAATGCTAGAACAATTGGTTTTGTAAAATTATGCATATACAAAATTATCCTTTTATTTATGCTCTAATAAATATATACAAACTTTTAAGGTAATTTATATTATGATTAGAGAAAAAAATAAGGATAAATATGTCTATTTATAATTTTATAAAATCAATTGCTCTAAAATTAACAAAAATTAATTTGACAATATCATTACCCAATAGACAATAGCATTGAAAAAAACCTATGTGATCAATATATTCAAATTAAATTGAAAAATTATGATTTGTAAATATGGAGAAATTAAAAATAGATCATTAGCATCTTATTATTGTTATTGACACAAATACATGAAAAAATTTTGAATAAAGATTGAAGGCCTACAATTAGAGGTGCAACTGGTTATCTCAACTAGATTAATACCACCTATGCACCGACATCATGCAGTAGGGCTCCAAACCTCTAATCAATTTGGTTAGGCAAAAATAAGAAAAAAATAAAAATATATGTCTCTGAAGAAAATAAAACAAATAAAGCTGCGAAGAACAAAGTTAAAGTTGAAGATTCCTGAAGACTGACATCTGAATGCCACATGGGCCAATTCATGTGAATAAAATTAAAAGTTGTCGGCCACAAGAAGTCACATGGGCCAACCCATGTGTTATTATTTTGCACAGTAAAAGAATCTGTCATAAAAGGATAAAGACCGTGGGCCAACCCATGTGATGAAGAAAGAGTTGTTCCCTGCCGACACTAAAAGCAAGGATATTTGAGTAATCTGTATAACCATCATCTTCTTATATAAGGAGGCTGAGTCTATTTGTATAGACATCTAATCTTTATCCTTTATCTCCCCTATCTGGAGGCTCTCTCTCCCCTCCTATAAAAACTTTAGTCTTGTATCATCTATTTATATCTCCATTTGTATAAAATACTTATTTGTATGATTTGTATAGCATTTGTATAACTTTTATTTCTTGTATAACCTCAGTTTCAGATTTGTTGGATCTGGGGTTACGCTTCCCTGCGATCTTCCACATATATATATATATATATATATATATATATATATATATATAAAAGGGTAAAATAATAATCATAACAAAAGTTAACCAACACTCCACTTTGAATATAGTTAACTGTTCTTTTTTTATTAGAATTATGGATAAAGCAGAAATGAGGGTAGCAATGGGTCACCCCAATCACCTCTCACCAGCCTGCCACCACTACTAGAATGAAATTCACTGATCGGCGACCAGCATGAGACCAAAGGCAACAATAATCCATGGAAAACAAAGAAAGATTTTAAGAATCAAGTAATTTCAATTTAATTTTGCATAAATTTCGTTTCAAAAACTCCTATTCAGAAGTGGAATGTGTCTGTAATATCTCTACATGTTACTTTCGATTTTGTTTTTGAAAATATTAATTTATGTAGTGTTTGATGTGTTGATTTTTAAAGATTTTCTTTTATGGGTCTAATTTGAGATTCCATTTGATTTTGTGGAGCATGATTTTTTTATGATTGGGATTGGTGTTTTCATTTTTTAAAGTTCATTTTGTTGTGAACAAACTATTGTTTTGATTCATAAATTTGTATGGTCTTCAAAGAGTTGCTAAATCAAGGTTGATTTATTAAAAATATTGATTATATATTGCTCTTCTATTTTACTTATATTTTAAGATTTCAGATTCTTACTACGATTATTTTATTTTTTGTTGATTAAAGTATTAAGTGAAGTGTATTTGAAGTTCTTGGTGTGAGAAAAGATGAAGGAGATGGTGGTGATGAATTTTCTGCTCTACCAAAGGAAAATGGGTCCGATTTGTTGCTTCTAAAGATTGAACCTTTATCAATTTAAGGTTCATTTTTGCATATTATCATAATGAAAGTTTTTTTTTTGTTGTTGCCAATTAGTTAATTTCTTGATTTATTCTTGCAGAGAAGGAGAACCAAAATGATTCATAAGAAACTAAAGTTAGGAGAGAGTCACATTCTAAAGTATTATTTCAGTTTTGGATTTTTTTTTTTTCTTATTCTTGTTGAATGTCAATAGATCAATTTTGATGTTTTGAAATCAAATACATGATTTGAAATGCATTTATTTTAGATGCTTTGCTTAAATGATTCAGTTGATGTTTAAACTTTAGGTTTAGGGTTCTTATATATGTAAGATAAATCTAATTTTTTTTAGTTGACTTAGTGCTTCTTTTCAGCTGGAAACCAAATAAATCTAAAAAGGAAGAATTGGACAATGCTTTTGCGATGTATTTGCGTAGAGCTTTAATTTGTGTTAGAATTGTGGGGGAATTTGCTGGAGTTTTTAATGGGATTTTTCAATATGAAATTTATTTATTTATTTATTGGATTTCATGAGAATTCAGCAGTCCTAAATGTAAATTCAATTTAATTTTTGGCTCATTTTGACGGAGATATGTTGTTGTTTTAGCTTTGGAGATTGAGGAATTTGACAGTGCTACTTAATACTTTGCCATGATTGAAGGCTACGACAAATCTAGGGTTCTGCCATTGTCAGAATTATAGGTAATTTTTCAATTTAAAATCACATTTTATGTTTTATTTGCAGCAAGAATGGAACAAAAAAAAAAGGTACATGTATTTTCTCTCTTTGACTTTGATGTGTTTGCCCTCCAAAATGGATTTTTCTAAAAATTATAATTTTCTTTTTCACTTTGCTTTCTATTAGTTCATGTGGTGTTGGGGATCTTTACATGGCTGATCTTGACTGAAAATTATGTTTTTGAGATAAAATCATTATCTGTTGGTTTTGTGAGTGTAAATTAGAATTTACTTGGTAAATTGTCTATTGGAATCTCTTCGATCAATCATAAATTATACTAACATTTTTTCTCTCTATTTAGATATGATATTGTTATGTTTATTATCCTGATATACATTAATTGATGAACTTAATGTTGGGTTTGACAATTTGATATCTGTAGTAATTATATTGAATAAGCATTTTATTTTGGGATTACTGCTTCTAATTATTTGTTCTTTTTAAAATTTTTCTATTTATTTTTATTTTAAAAAGAATGATTCAATTTATAAAGTGTTGTTCGAGGAGCAAAGTCTTATTTGCTTCTCTTTATTGCTACATCTTTTGGTGTATTTAGATGAGACTTTTGGTAGTTTTGGAGAATTATGCATAACTAAAGTATTGGCTAATGATTACTAACATTTATTTTAATAATAAAATGATTTGACTTAATTTATAGACATCAATAAAATTGTGAAATTAATTATAAATTTATATATATATATATATATTCAACAAAATGGTTTGTTATTACCTATTTTAGATTTTACATTGCTTTCTTTGGGAAATCAACTTATGACTTATTTTCTTAATTAACAAAAATTTTGTATATTATGCAATTAGATTTAGATGATAATGAGTTTAACAGTTACTGTTAGCAATTTATAGCTTATGGCTTTTGTTTAATTAACTAAATTGTTGTAATTAAATGAGAGATTTGACAATTTTTCTTACAAGCTTTAATGGATGGAGCGACAGTTTGAGTAGGAGGCTAATGATGCATGGAACACCAAAAGCATTCAATCCAACAATTTTAGACTAGGAACAAAAAGTCTGGCAAATGTAAAAATGAGCCTCCCTCAATGGCCAAAGTTGCAATCTAATTGTATTTAATCATTTTCTATTAGGAAATGGGCTATAAAGTATTTATCCTTTTTAATTAAATTTCATATATGTTAATTACTTATGAACATTTAATTATTATCTTTGATCTGATTGTTACTCGCCTATTGCTTGCAATAACAGGCTTGTCAGTATTTTACTAAATTAGGATTTTTTTAAGAGAAAATCAATAATTCATCAACCTAACAACAGTCAACACCTCTATCAATTCTTTATAGTCTTTTTAAATTAAAATCATTTTTTCTGATGAATTTAAAATAACCGTTTTAAATGTACGCGCAGCGTGTAATAGTAAGCTAGTATATCTAAAGCAGACCAATAGGTCTTAAAGCTTGCCATATAAGTAGATTGAGTAAGTTTAGAGCTTGCCACATGGCAAGTATTCAAAGAATTTCTATTCATCCTTATTTTATATTATATAATTTATGTTGATTTAAGTATGACATTAATTGTCTAAAATAATTGTAACGTAAGCATTAAAGTATTATTATGATATTAATTATGGTGTAGCGTAAAAAAAACTTTAATTTATAAAATCATTCTAATGCAAGATTTGGTTTTGAGAGCTTATAGAAACATAGACTATTATCATGTTTCAGCTATAAATCACAACGATTAAAAGCATGTGACATTTTTACTCTCAAGGAGGCTTTAAACTTTCTTTTCTTAGAGTTTAACATTATCTGTTATTTATTTATTTATTTTATCAATATTCATTTGTTTGTTTTTTTGTTTACTATTATCCCCTTATTTTCCTCTTCTTTTTTTTTTTTTTGAAAATTTATGATTTGGTTTAGGTTAATTGATTGATTTTTCACTAAATTATACTTAACTTAAGAAACTTTTAGTTTCCTTTGTTTGAATAATTTACAAAAAAAAAAAGAAAAATAAATAAGAATTTTTAGATTGAATGATTTGGTTTGCTAAAATCTATATTATTTTTATCCATTCTACCTTTATTTTTGGTTTTTAAAAATTATTGATGGGTAATGATTTGCATATTTTTTGCAAGTAATTGAAAGTGAGGCCTATCGATGTATAAATTAAAATAATCATATTACAATATGTGATTTCATAATATGATGAGTATGTATATTTATGTGTGTATTATATACTTCATATGATAATTATTGGTGGTTCTATTACTAAAATTTAATATGCTTTATAAAAGTTCTTTACTTTTTTATATTAAATGGTATTATTTTTATTTATTTTTTGTATTTTTTTAAAAAAAGTTTAATTTCATAATAAAGATGACAGTTTGTTATTTTATCAAATTTTAAATATTTTATTCGATATTTTTATATTATTTTTAATATATATTTCTTATTATTTTATATGTTTATGAAAATCGAATATCAATAAAAAAATATTACAATAGTAAGAGAAATAATTATTATAATGTTATGTTTATTATTACAATTTAAATATAAAAAACTTACATGGTCATGACAATGTCTTAAAAAATTAAAGCCATTAAATTTTGTAATTATCATAAAATTATTAATTTTTGTAACATAAGAAATTAATTATCATCGTTAATATTATATAAATCATAGTAAGAAATCAATGTCAAATGACAACATCTTTACTAGTTAGTAAAAAAATTTTCTTTTTTTTTTTTTTTGTAAGAGTGAGGTATTGAGCATTAAAATAAAACCTAAACTTATGCACCTCATTCCTATTCTTACAAAGTAAAACTAAAAAGCTAACTCCAAATAAATAATATAGAAAAATATAACTAAAAAAAAAGGTTTTTTCTTTACAACCACTAATAGTTATAGACCCAAAAAAAAGTCATTATCAACTACAACATAAGACATATTTTATTCATGCAACCAAAGACATTTTTATTCATCATTTATATTTTTTTTTCAAAATCTTTATCTTATTTTCTATTCATTATTTTAATTGTGATAATTTAAAACTTTTCATAATAAAGAAATTTTATTACAATAATAAAATTAAGATTTTATATCCATCCTATTGAATTAAATTATTATTTAATTTTATTTATCATGAAATAGGAGATTAATAGATGAATAACCACTTATATTAAAAAAAATGTGTGTGATAGTATTGATAATTAAAAAAAATGTACAAAGATTTCAACATATGAAATATGAAAAAAAAAATTGCAATTTTTTAATAAGTATTATATTTTATTTTAATTTTTTTATATTTATATTTACACGTAATTTAATGTTATTTTGCTTTTAAATAAATACAATGTTATTTTATACAATTATATATGAGGTTACATTGAACTTAAAAAATTTGCCCCCATTGACCAAATTTTCTAGATTCGCCCTTGGGTGCATGTTCATGTTAACTTTCTTCTATGTTCTCATTTTCTTGGATTGATTATCCTCAAAATTTTCATGTGTTTAAGGAAAGAAATTGTGTAATCTTATTAATTTATTTGTCAATTTATAATTAATCACATTAATTTATTTACTTTTAAAAGTTAGTATAAAATAATTATAAAATAAATCATTAAATAACCTTAATAATTATTATGATAAATTAATCTTTATAAATTATATAATATAAATATGTTTAGATTTTAAATTTTTATAGTTATCATTATTTTTTACTATTGTAATATTTCTTAATTATTTTTATTTTTTAATATTTTTTTTCAAGGGGAGAAGTCATGAGTTTGACTTCAATTATTTTTAATTTAAATAAATTTGTAATCCAAGTGTCTATATTATATCATTATTATAGTTTAAATCATGAAAAATTTAATTATAATTCATTATTTAAACAAAGATAAAAATATAAATTTTTATAACTATTATGATTTAATAAATTTTGTAATATAAATATTTTTATAATATAAATTTATGATTATAAATATGCACACATACACTATATAAATGATAATGTCCTAATAAAAATTTAAAGATAATATAATTTATTTTTTATGCTTATTTATATTGTTAATTATCATTAATTAGAAATAATCGTAATGTAAAATATAAATAATTTTGATGATGTTAATTTATTAAATACATTGAAAATATATTCAATCAAGAATTTTAATATTCATAACATAAATTTTAAACTTTCAACTATTACAATTAATATTAATTAACATGATTTTTAACCTAAATTATTTATATATTTATAACATACTTTATGATTCATTATATTTTTGCATGAAAGGATATAATTTTTACATTTAAAAAATCATTTTTATGATAGTAAGTTAGTTTTTATTTTATTAAGTTTTAAATATTTATCATATATTTTTATTTAGTTTTTTTATAATTTTCTTTTACATATATTTTTTATGATATTATATATATATAACCATAAAAGAAAACGTTATAAAATTACGATTGAAATTCTTATTATAAATTAGAATATTTAAAAGATAATATTTATTGTAAATTAAAGGATTGATATATCATTAAATTAATTTTATAAATTTGTACATAAAATTATATATATATATATAAAGATCTATCAAAAAAGATATATTATTCATTATTGTAAATTATTAAATATTATTGACATATTCATCCTACCTTTCAATTATTATATTTTATATTTCAGTTAGACAATTATATTTTTATTAGTTAGGATAATATTAAATATATCATAATAATGATTTTATTGAATAATATTATTAATTAGTTTAATTATATTTGAATCTTTTAAATATAAAATTAAAATATTTAAAATTAAAATGATAAAATAATTTTATTAAACAGCACCGTTCAACGCACGGGTATCATGCTAGTATATATATAAAGCAGGCGATATTTTCCATGCCACGTGTCGCATCCTCGTGATTCTTATTTATATTTATATTATTTTCATAACAAATTGTAATTATATTTAATGTGTTATGAATTATACGTACACATAATAATAATAATTTAAAAAATTATTAATGATTATTATGACTATTTAATATATTATAAAATTATAGTATTTATGAGTTGCAACCAATAAATGTTAAATTTTAAATTACTAATCATTTAGTAATTTAAAATCCTTATTTATTTGTGACTTTACAATATCACTTTACATCTTATAAAAATGTTACCCTTTTTTTTAATAAAGGTTGGAATTAAATTATGTTTTATTAATTAAAAAATAAAATAGAATATTAAAATGAAACAATCAACATTAACACACAATCAAAACCATAAAAAATATATAAATTAAGTATCAAATTTAGTTGGATGCCTCCTATTCCAAGGAGGAGGTTTGAAAAGAATTAGTCTATATTTTCTTAGATCCATCATATAAAAAAAATATTACATCAATTTGTCCACATACTAATTTTAATTTAAAATTACTTTTCATTGTTATTCTATCTAATCAATAATATTCAAATTAATAGTGATTTACCTCTTAAAAAAATAGTTATCATCATTTTAAATAATTTTAATAATTATTATTAATTATTGATAATATATATTCATGATATATGTATATGTATAAGTGTGTTTATTTATATGCATATAATATTTTAAAGTAAAAACATTTTATTTGTACGTAAAATAAGAATGTAAATAGAAATGATATAATTTTTATATTTTAATAAAATAATGCATATATTAATAAGTTTATGTATTTAAGATAATGTCAATATAAATAGCAATAAATATTTAAATAAAATAATTAATATGAACTAAAATAGTAAAAAATATTTGATTAAAAATAAATTAAAATATTATTACAAATGGAGATTTTTAATAAATATTTTTATATTTGATTATTTTCTTTACTTACTTATATATATATTTAAATTTTTTTAATATTTTTGAATTTTTAACTATAGTAGCTAAAATAAAATATTTAAAATTTATATTATGCACAATTTGAGTAAATCATGCAAAACATGAGCATGAAGATAGTATTATTAGGAGGGCTGATGATAAAAAAAAATGAATGTTAATAACATCTCTCTAAAAAATAATTATATATTTTAGTTTAGCTTTTTATGTATTTCAAATTGTTATAACTCGAACCAACACGAAATATCAAACACATATAAAAATACATTATAAATTATTAAATTACAAAAATATAATAAACATTAAGGTTTCACAAGATAATTTCACTATTTTACATTTAGTAGAACAACTCTTTTTTTTTCTTTTAATTTTGATGAGGATAACTTTAATCTAAACTAATATAATGTTGCATGCAAATGTGTGCATTCATTTGATATAAATATTATGATATAAAATTTTCATAATTTATTTAATAATTATATTTTATTTTAATTAATAAATTAATTTATAAATAAAATTAAATTAATATTTTTTTAAAAAGAGAGATAAATGATAATAGTAGAATTTAATAATTATATTTTTTTAATTAATAAATTAATTTAAATGAAATAAAATTAACTTTTTTTTTCTAAAAGAGAGATAAAGATAAATGATAAGAGTAGGATAGGAAAGTTACAATTGAAGGGAGAATGTAAAAGAGCAAATTTTTTTATAGTTAAAAATAAGGATAATTTTCTCCAATAAAATTTAGAGTCCCAAATTAGACTATTTACTTTATTATTTTACATAGATACATAAATATGATTTGTTTATAGAAATTTAATTTGAAACAAATATAAATTTTAATAAATTAAACTATTTCAGCTAACCAACTACGTTGGCCTGAGCGATTTTGGCAATTTTTGTTAGCCAACACTTTATTTTTTAATTGGGTCGGCCCGATGTGAACGAATATTAGTCTGGATGTAATATATGAGTTTAAAAGTGTCTTTCACAGTTGGAGTCTTTCAATGATATCTCATGCAATAGAAGAAAAAAAAAACTAATTCAGTTCAATTTTTTTTTTTTGAAGAGTAAGCATAGCCATTTCATTCCACAAAAAGATCATTTAGTACATTAGAATTGATGTGGGGAGGAACAGAACATTGAAACAATTGCACACCAGCATACAATAAAGAGTGTTTTGCTAAATGGTGAGCAACAAAATTTCCTTCCCTCCTAAAAAATTTAAAAGAGTTAATGATGTCTAAAACTAGAAATGAGTGTGATTGGCCATGCTCCTTTTTGTGAATATAATTGATAGCTGAGATTGAATCACTTGCAATAATGATGTCTTGAGCCTTGTGTAAACCAAACTGAATAGCTATCACTTCTTTCTCATTTCTAATAATAGCCCCAATACCCACATGATATGCATCTACATCAAGAGTTGCATTCATGTTCAGTTTTAAGAATTTATTGGGAGGTGGCTTCCATGATAATGGATATTGAGAAACTGACCCCTTAGGGCCTTGATCAGCTCTATATTTTGCCAAGAGAGATATAGCCCTCTGACTAACTTCAGAAGAGTCTTCACAAATGCCTTGGTGGACTAGTTTATTTCTTGCTGACCAAAGACTCCAAAGCAACACAAGGAACAATTCAAAATCTGCAACATTCATATTTTTATAACTAGACAATAACCAATCTTTGATATCATGGAACATCATTAAATCAACACCAAACCCAATAGGACATGCAAGCCAGAAACCACGAGACCAAAGCATGACTTTAGAGCATGAGACATTCAGTTCAAAACTATTAATTCCACATCATATTAAACTTCAATTTTAGTTTTTTTTTAAAAATTCGAAACTAGTTCAAAGATTTACTCACATGCTCTCCGAACCAACTAATACTATATCATACGGTTTTAAATATCGTCCGTTCCGTTATGTATCGCCCGTTTCATATAGATTTTTTAGGTGTTTGATATGTTAAAAACTTGTTACATTACTGCTAATAGAAATTGGTAGCGTATAGCTGCTGATTCACCCTATACGTACCGATACGGTTGTTATTTTCTGTTAAAGTCGTGATGTATTGGTAAAAAAAAAATTAATTCATAATTTTTAAAATTCTTTTATTTTACTCATAAAAATTTTAATTTGAATATATTACATTTATATATATATCTATATATATAATTGAATGAAAAAAAAATATCATTTATATATTGAAATTTTTTTTTGTTTATTTCTTACATTATTTATTTTAACGACTCAAAGATAATGTCATATATTTAATAATATAATATAAATACTGACTTAATTATTAAGAATATGAGGCCTACATCCTCTCCACTGAAATCTATATTTTTTAAAAGAATTGTCATAAGTGATTTAATTCAGATGTTTAGCCTCATATTCATCTATTCAATTATAAAAGTTAGTTTGTAATTTTTTTATGGGTATAACTATTTCTTGTTTTTTAGGACTTTTATTTAAATCATAAACATTATAAGATATTTATTCAATTTTATTATAGATTTTTTTAAATATATGATCTATAATATCAAATTTTTAATTATTTATCAAAAAAAATTATGAATTTAGTAAAGCTTTTCAAGAATCAGCTGTGATTTGGAATACATCAATTAAATGGAAGTTGTTTTGTAATGCCAAAATTTTTCACTAGTTAACTTTTTAAAATGATTATTTTGTGATATTTTAGATCAATTTATTAAATTTGATCTTAGTTATAGTTGCCGTATGATTATTTATTAATGATTTTTAATTTTTTTGGTTAAAGAAAAGGTTGCAATATAATTAAAGGAATGATTAAGAAAAAGTAATAAAGATAATAATATTAATTAAAAGAAAAGTATAAAAGAGTAATAATATTATATAAAAATATTGTAAGTGGTAGTTATAGTAAAACTAATGACTAAAATGTGATTAATAATTTTTTTTTCAAGATTAATTAAATGTGGTATGTTTGGTCTTTTTATTTTTTTAAAGAAAAGTGAAAGGTTTTAGTTTTGATTCCTTCCAACCACATTGGATCAAAATTGATGAGATAAACACAGTGATTGAGAGTATATCTTAAAATTTTATTTGATTAAATGATACTAGACTACTACCCGCATTGTAGCGGATATTTGCATATCATTTAAAGTTTTATGTATAAATATTTTTAAAAAAATTAATAACTAAAAATTAAACTTTAATTATAAATTTTAATTTTATCTAATTATTATTTTTATATAGCAAAAAAAATATTGGATAAGACACTTGTAAATAAAAAATCTCAACAAAATCAACATATTCAAATATATTTTTTACAAATCTAACATAAATAATGAAAAATTACTTACACATTGTTTGTATATGTCTATAACTTTGTAGTTCTTATAGATGAACTTTTTTTCTATAAATAAAAATTTTCATTTCGATCAGTGATAGAGCCACATGTAGTTGATTGTGCATAATTGCACCCCTGAACTTTTCAAAATATGTTAAATTATAAGATTTTTAGTATTTGCACCCCCTAAAAATAGAAAGATTGGGGGAAATTCAGTGATGCTAAAAAACGGAAGACACTATTTTTAATATTTCTACCTGACTTAAGGTTCTAGCTTCGCCACTGATTTTGATTTCATATAAAATACAATGACCATTAAGATATTATTGATAAAAAAAACTATTAAAATTTATAAATTATCATTCACTTTTATTTAATCCATCTTTTTTTTAGTATATATTTTATAGAGAGCATATAATATAACTTAACTAAAATTTTTGAAAAAATGCAAATTTAAAAGGTAACATGATTATATAGAGAAATTATATCAAATCTACTCACAATGAATCTAATAAAAAGAATTTACTTATAAGTAAAAACTATTCAGACAATGATAGTCTCAAGGAGTTTCAAGTGGGCCATGCCCTTTTTGTTAATAAAAAACTTTTAGAATATTATATACTCAACTCAACTTAACAAAGCCTTAATCCCAAGTTAATTGAGGTTGGCTATATGGATTTACTTTCTCCACTCGGGGCGATCGTGAACCATATTATTAGAAATGTTTAAAAACTCAAGATCATGTTGAATGACTCTATTCCAAGTTAGCTTAGGTATACCCCTCCTTTTTTTACCCACATCTACTCTAAGATGTTCTAATTTTCTAACTGGTGCATCTAAAGGTCTACGCTGCACATGCCCGAACCATCTCAGTCTCTTTTATCTCAACTTGTCAACTCCAACTTTATCTCTGATATACCCTCACTACAAGAAAATGGTTCATCTGCGAGGGAATTTTGCGACGAAAAAAATTCTGTCTCTGTTTTGCGACAGAATAGCGAGGGACAGCGACGGAATGCATATAATAAATAAAAAATATCAATAAATTGATTACGAGGGATTTGCGACAGATTTTACGATGGATTTACGACGGATTTTGCGACAGAAAAATTTCCGTGGCAAAAATATGGCGTCGCAATACCTTGCGACGGATTTATGACAGAATAGCGACGGATTTGCGAGGGATTTCCGTCGCTATATTCTATTGGTAATTTCGGTTCGGTCGGCTGTTTTGTAATTTTGTACACCGAACCTGATTTGAAGAGGCGACTTCGTTTCATACTTTGTTTTGCAAAACCTAATATATTTTCCTATCCTTCTTCTTTTCTTCATTTCTTTGTTTTCTTCTTCGTTTTCTACACTAAGCACGCCGCCCTCCCTTCTACACTAAGCACGCCACCGTCCGCCACTCTCTCTCTCTCCGGCGTTCTCCGCCTCCGTCGAGGCC
>CAOJBK011494414.1:0-27968 GCA_948294925.1 Codiaeum variegatum | reverse complement strand
CGAATTAGAAATATAAGCTTTAAGATTGGAATTTGGTTTTGGTAAATGGGAATTTATGAATGCGAAAGCTAATAGAGTTCTTTTTATCGTCGAATGTTCGAAAATTGAGTTCTCAAAAATAATCAATTGGGCAATTTATTTTCATAAAGGATTAATTTACGGATTACGAACCCTAGACACTTTCATACATTGCATTAAACTCATTTTTTCTTTGTTGTTATTCAATTTTAATTTCCATTTTAAGATCTTCATTTTTACATTATCGAAGCAAATTATTTTTCTTTTAATTGAATTTGTCATTAATTGTCTTAAGTGTTTTCAAATTACAATTCCTTGAGTGAATACGACCTTGGTTGCTACCAAAGTACTACAATTGCCCCGTATACTTGCGGGACGCTCTTGGATAGTATAATTTTGAGTGAATAATAATTAAACCCCTAATTTCTAAGTAATAGGAAAGGAATCTCTTCTCGATCCTATTCAATTAGAAACAGCCTTAAGGATCAATGAAAAATATCTAAAACTCTAAGAGTTTGTGGATCTATCTCAAGTAGACACAACAAACCTATTAAGCTTTTGAATGTTCTAGGTCTAAACTCTCTATCTCTAGTAAAGTTTAAACAACACAAATTAAGAACAAGCATGCAATTGCAATTGATTTATAGAAAAAATTAAGTATCAAAAGCTAAACTTAATGAAAAACCTAAACATTCATTGAACAAATGTTGATCAATCCATACAATCGAGTAATACTCATCTGATCTAGGTGGATAAATGTATTTAGTGCATATTCAAATCAAAAGAACAAGAAAAGATAAGAGATTTCAGAAAATCATGAAGTTCATGAAAACCTAATGAAATTTTAGCTAAATCCTTGTATTTCCAACTCTAAATTGAGATGATGATTTGTAACCCAGCCTTAAAAGCCTTCCTTGATATGTTTTTCTCAAGTTTCTAAAGCCCTAGATTGACTTTAAATAAAGTTAAATCGTATTCTTTTTTTTGCAAGAGTCTAGTTTTCCCCTTTTTTGTTTTGAAATTTTACTCTTTTATAGGACTCAGAGTGCTATCATGGGTGGCTCTCACGGCCCGTGTCGGTGCCCGTGATAGCCTCCTATCAAAATTATCTTTGGCTCGTGAGGCAGAATGCTCTCAGGGACCTTGTCACGGCCCATGCAGGGACCGTGAGAAGCTACTACTTGTCTGCCTCTCTTCTGGCTTCTCCCCCACGATCTAGGTCTTCTCTATCATAGCCCGTGCCAATGGCCATGACAGTCTTCTGTGCTTGGTTTGGGAGAAATAGTAAGCTCTCACAGTCCCTGTCACGACCGTTGACGGGGACCGTGAGAAGCTACTATTTCTCATGCCCTTGGCTGCTGCTTCCACGGTTGACATCTCCCTCTGTCAAGGCTCGTGCCGCCGGCCATGACAGCCTTCTATCTTCTAATCCCTATCAATTCTCACGGGCTGTCTCATAGGCCATGAGGCAACCCTGAGCCTTCATTCGTCGTACCATTTTTGCGCATTTTCTTTGTCTTTTGAGCCCGAACCTTGCAATAATTCCTCCTGGCTCCGGAATTCAATTGATTAACTAAAAAAGGCTGAAAACACTAGAACAAACACATTAAATTCAACTTAACAAGTAAAATCATCAAGAATATGGGGTAAAATGATATATAATTTGCTAGTTATCATACACATATCCCACATCATTTTTTGCATAGAAAATTTTTGAGTTTATAAAGCTTGACCCTTTAACTTGTGTTGCATTGGTTTAGGAAAGGGAAACCTCCCACTTGCACTACTGTTACTGTCCATCTCGGCTCGCATGCGTGAGAGGGGTGGTGTGGCACACCTTTTCTCTCTAATTAGTTTTTGGCTTGTGAGAGTTCAAATTTTAAGAGACTCCTTAAATTGTTTTTTTTTAAATCCAATTCAAATTTTTTATCAAGTTTTATCTTTATATTTTTCCTCAGTTTTTTCCACATTTGATTTTGATTTTGAGAGATTTTCTCTTAACTGTTGGTAGTGGGAGGTTGTTTTCAATTTAATTATTTTTTTGGATAAAGATTTTTGTTGATCCCCTATATTTTTCTAAGCAGTTATCTGAGCATTATCTGTGAGTTTCACTTCCTCTATATTGGGTGCCTAATTTAGAGGAAAATTTGTGTAAAACCTTGGGAAGCAATGCCATACTCTGTTGCATATTACCTTGGTGAAATTGCTTTTAGGGCAGTGTTCCATTAATACATCATAGAAACATTAAAATTTCAGACCAATATTCTTTCTATTTTTATTTATCCTTCTTACAATCTGAAAGTAATTTGTTTTTACTGTATCAATGGCCTTGAATCAGAATAAGTTCCTGTCTGATCTCTCCAAACTTGAACTTCTTGATGGAACCAACTATAGAAGATGGTCTCAGAGAATGCTCATCTTCCTAGAATAGCTTAAGGTGGATTATGTCTTGTTGGTTTATCCACCAAAATCTGATGCTTAACCACCTGCCACTCTTGCAACTCTTGCTGTTATGATCATCAATCCCACTCCTACACAGGAGAAGGACAAGACCAAAGACTACTGAGCAGAATTAATTCAGAAGTATGACAAGGACAACAAGACTGCAAGGGGTTATCTGCTCAGCCATATGATAAATCCTCTTTTCAATCTCTTCATCAATGATAAATTTGCCAAATCCATTTGGGAGATTTTGGAGAAATAATACGGTATTGATGATAATGGGAAAATGAAATATGTCACTAGAAAATGGTTGAAATTCATGATTGTTGATGACATAACAATTTTGGAGCAAGTCTATGAGTATGAAAACCTTGTTACTGACATCCTGGTAGAGGGAATGCAGATGTGTGAGGTAATGCAAGCCAATGTACTGACAAAAAAAACTGCCAGAATCGTGGGCTAACTACCGCAACCATCTCAAACATAAAAAGAAGGACATGTCTCTGGAGGAACTGGTCACATAAAGATATGAGAAGCCAATCGTCTGAAAGATAAGGACTATACTCTTAGTGATGTTAATGTTAAAGCTAACATTGTGGAATCTTCTGTTCCAAAAAATGACAAGTTTAACAAGGCTGCTAGAAACAACAAAATAAACCAGAACCAAAAGCAACTTGCTGTCCAGAACAAAAAGGGTAGCCATTTCAAGAAATCTGGAAAACCATAAAAGGCAAAGGAAATGGTTGCTTTGTGTATGTAAAGCCTAGACACAGAGCCTATCAGTTCTATCACAGAAATGATGATTTAAATGGTGGTCATAAACAGGACTAGAACAAAAATCAAGCCAATTTAGATGAGAAATAGAATGAGACTATTGCTGCAGTCGTCTCTAAAGTCAACATGGTATGCAACAAAGCTGGATGGATTGTCGATATAAGAGCAATCAGACATTTCTGTGCAAACAAAGAGATGTTCTCAGACTTTGAAAAGGTGGCATAAGGAGAGCAAGTGTACATGGGCAACTCCAGCAATTCAGAGGTTTTTGGTCAAGGAAATATTTTAATTAAACTGAATTCTTAAAAAACTTTATTTCTGTAAAATGTTTTATATGTGCCTTCTCTACGTAGAAACTTTATCTCTACTGGTATACTTAATAAAGTAGGGATTATACTTGTGTTTGAAGGTCACAAACTTGTATTGTCCCATAATGGGGTTTTTGTGGGGAAGGTTACATGTCTGGGGGGTTGTTTATTTTGGATGCCATAGTTGAATATGCAAATAAAGCTTCTTCTTCTACTTATATTGTTGAGACAGTAAATTTATGGCATGCTAGATTAGTTCATATGTTTGCAGAACATAAACCTTAATCCTAATATGGAAAATAATGCTAATAATAAATGTGAAATTTGTGTTGAAGCTAAACATGATATAAAACCTTTTAAGTCTGTAACTGATAGACAAACTGGCTTACTGGACTTAATTCATACAGACTTAGCAGATTTAAAAAACACAGAAAGTAAAGGTGGAAAATGGTATTACATTACCTTTGTTGATGACTTTTTGAGATACACCAAAGTGTATCTATTAAGAACTAAAGTGTGTAGGCTTAAGAAGTCATTGTATGGTCTAAAACAAACCCCGAAACAATGGTATGAGAAATTTCATAAAACTATTCTTGGTTTTGGGTTTGTTGTGAATAGTTCAGATGCATGTGTGTATTCAAAATCTATTAATGCTGATTGTGTGATCATTTGTTTGTATGTGGATGATATGTTAATTTTTGGTACACATATAGTGCTATAAATGCAACTAAAAGGTTTTTATCCCCTTAATTTGAAATGAAAGATTTAGGTGAAGTTGATGTGATCTTAGGTATAAAGTCACAAGAAACAGTAATGTGTTCACCTTGTCACAATCTCACAATGTAGAGAAAGTTTTGAAAAAATTTAATAGCTTTGATGTGGTGCCAATTAGGACTCCCTATGATCGTAACATACATTTGAAAAAGAATAATGGCATTAGTGTGTCACAAGTAGAGTATGCAAAAATAATTGAAAGTCTTATGTTTTTTATGAACTATACTCGGCTTGATATAGCCTATGTTGTAAGTAGACTTAGTCGGTATACCCATAATCCCTCTAGAGAACATTGGAATGCTCATAGACGTTTGTTGAAGTACCTTAGGGGTACTATGGATTGGGGTCTTCTCTATGCGGGATACCCTACAGTATTAGAGGGATATTGTGACTAACTGGGTAGTTGATAATGATGATGTAAGTTCCACTAGTGGATATGGGTTCACTTTAAATGGAGATGCAATCTCTTAGAAGTCTGCTAAGTAGACTTGTATAACAAGGCCTACTATTGAATCATAGTTTATTGCTTTTAATTTAGCTAAGCAAGAGGCTGAGTGGTTAAGAAGTCTACTGGCTGATATACCATTGTAGGGCAACCTGCTCCGCCTATTTCTTTGCATTGTGATTCACAAGCTGCTATTTGTGTAGCTAAAAATAGTGTGTATAATGGTAAAAAGAGACATATATGTATTAGGCATGAGTCTGTGAGAAAACTAATTGTGAATGGAGTACTCGTTATAGAGTACGTAAGTTCTGAGAGGAATCTAGTTGATCCATTAACTAAAGGACTAAATAGAAGATTAGTCCTAAATTCGTCTAGAGGAACGGGGCTTAAACCCATTGTTGAGGAATTCATGGTGGATACCCAACTTTGCTCGTACAAGGTAAAATATGGTCAAACGAAGCCATGGAAAGACTCATTTTGTTTGTGTAGACACCCATTCCTATGACATCTGTACTTTGAATCCATAGCCCAAAATTCGAGTGGTCTTAATGAGACGGACTTGATGGATTCTCAGATTTATGAGAGGATGAGCATGAGCTGCTCTTAATGATTCCATAACCTTATTATGGTGGTCTACGTGGAGATAGACTTGATGGAATCACCTACGTGAGTGTGAAGAGTTAGCCGCCTTCCATGAAAGACTTGGGCTATCTTTCTAGAGCACTCATGAGTATTCCAAGGTTACTTGGCTAATTGTTATTGGTAATATCACAAAACTCACAAGTTTTAAGGTAATATACTTGTCATTAGGTCTTAATAAGGATTAGCTTAATGTTCACTATGTGTTGGTTCAATCGCAAGATACCTACATTTAAGTATCAAACTTAACTCATGAACAGAATCAAATTATTTGTTTTCCTTTTCATATTCTTTATATTAGCGGGGGACTGTTAGTAATACAAAGGAAAAGTGGTGGTGGGACCCATTTTACTCATTATTTGTTTTTGTATGTGGACATATCCCACATCGTTTTTTGCTTGGAAAATTTTTTAGTTTATAAAGCTTGACCCTTTAACTTGTGTTGCATTAGGTTAGGAAAGGGTAACCGCCCATGCGAGCCGCTGCTGCCGTCCGTCTGGCTTGGCTCACACGCATGCGAGGGGTGGTGTGGTGTGGCGCACATTTTCTCTCTAATTATTTTTATACCTGTCGCAATTTGAGAGTCTGGATTTTATGAGACTCCTTAAATTATTTTTTTAAAATCCAATTCAATTTTTTCTATAAAGTTTTATCTTCCTATTTTTCCTCAGTTTTTCCCACGTTTGATTTTGAGAGATTTTCTCTTAACGGATGGTAGTGGATGGTTGTTTTCAATTTAATTATTTTTTTGGATAAAGATTTTTATTGATCCCTTGTATTTTTTTAAACAGTTATCTGAGCATTATTTATGATTTCAGTTCTTCTATATTTGATGTACAATTTAGAGAAAAAGCTGTGTAAAATCGTAGAAAGTAATGTCATATTCGGTTGCACATTACATTAGTGAAATTGCTTTCAGGACAGTGTTCCATTAACACGTTACAACAACATTAAAATTTCAAGCCAATATTTTTTTCTATTTTTATTTCTCTTTTTAACAATAAGTCTAGTCTTAGAATTCCTACCTTTTAGTGTTTCCAAACTACTTGGGCCCCTCTTATCATTTGAGGATCCTTCTACGTCACTTTTTTGACTTCATGTTTTGGTCAACTCTCTCTCTCTATAAATATATCTTGCACTACTTCAATTATCAATTAAAATTAGTTAATAAAAAATTAAGATGAGAAATAATTAAGAGAGTGATCCATTAAATTGCAGTGTTTGGATCCACTTCCTATATAAAGAGTGGTTGGGTTGTATAGATGTACATGTTGGTTGAGGTGGGCTCCATCCCGGTTGAAATTTAAAAAATTAAAGAATTTTTTTTATATCTTTATGTTTTAAGTCATCTTACTCGAGATAAAAAAAAAAGAAAAATAAATAAAATTTATTTTGTCTTTTCTGTACAGTTGGAATTTTATTATTTGGTTTTTTTTAGTCTTTATTATTAATTTGTGAATTTTTTATTTATTATTAGTAAAACCTTATTACGATCTATACTATTCTATATTTATGTAATTTTAAATGAATGTTAACAAGTAATTATTTTTTAAAGCGTTCAATTACCATAAATTGTCTATATTTTAAAAGTAATTATAAAGAATTATTAAAGTATGACATATAAAATTTAAAAAAGAAAGCTAATTAATTAGTGATATTATGAAGTATTCTTTTCATCTAAAATTACCACCAACACCACAATAAATATATAAATACACTTATAAATAAACTTTAGCTTTATATATATTTTTCTTTCCAAAAAAAAATTTATAATGTAAAGTTTTATTTTAACTCACCAACAAGTATGTGGTTTTAAAAAACTTTGAAAGAAAAAGAAATATATGATCCATATTATATATAATCCTTTATGAATAACAAAAAAGTCGACAATGGCACTGACCACTGTAAGTCATGAAGGAGTTCTGTTTCTGTTTTGATATCGATACAACATTCCATTGTATGAAGAATCGAATAGCTCAATTTTAATTAAAAAAATTATTAAACTTTAATAAAAAAAAAACTATTATTTTTATGTATAATTAATTTTTTTAAGTTATTATTATCATAATATTTTTAAAAATAAGCACATGGTAGATAATAGTTCTTATTACGCCATTGTATAGATCTAATGCTTTAGTCAATGCCTTGACAATCCTATACTTACCCCTTAATATGATATTTATTTTTATATTATATAGTAATTAACTAACTAAACATTAATTCAATTAGGAACTAATCAATATACATAAAGATTAAAGAGAGAAAGCAAAATAATATTTTTCCATGTGTGAACATCGTGACTTCTTTGTATATATGCCTCTACCAAATAAATAACATAAAACATTAGCAAATGTAAAATATATGATATTTTCATAACTTTAGGCTAATTTTCTCCTAGTTCATATGTGAACATGAAAAGAATACTTGGAAATGTAGTTGAAGTTTACAGAGAATTCGAGAGATGATAATTATATTAATTAATCATAATGCTTTAGGTATAAAGTTTTTTTTTTTAAATGGAAAGAGAGAGAGATTATATTCCTATGTATGAGTATGTGTTTGCAATTGTACAAGTCGATGAGGTATGTCCTCAACGAAGACAAATTTAATTATTGTAATGATTTAAGTAAACCAAATTAAGTTAAAAAATCTTTATACTCACTGTCTTATTCACTTGTAAATGGTAATTACAACCATATGCATTCTCAAATATCATGTATTATTAAAGGGAAAAAAAAAAGGATTAGTATAAATAACAAGGTGGCTAGCTAAACTAAAGTAGTTGAATGCCAACTGTTTTGCCATGTAAAAAACTATAAAATTTTAAAGATTCAAATCTTCAAATACAAGAAAAATGTTTCAAAATAGGCTTTTTTCTAAGTTTTGAGGAAAATAATAATCAAAATAAACTTAATAATATGAAATATCTTATATTGTTTTTTTTTTCTTAAAAAAAATTATTTCATTCTTTAAAAATTATCAATTTAGAAAACATGCCATCAATTCATTTATACTATTAAAGTTTTATGATTTTTGACCCATGGTAAAAATGGAACTATTCGAAATTTGTGATTTGTAAATTAATAATTTTTAAAGGACATATTAGAATTGAAAAAGAAAAATTTAAGATATATTAGATCATTAAGCTTTTAAAATATAAATCCATGAAAGATTAAAAGTATGAAATAATCACCAAAAGCATATATATATATATATATATATATATATATATATAAATATACATATATATATATAATAAATGAAGTGCAGGCTGTAGTAGATTGTATATCAATTTGTACATAATGATAATAATAATAATATATAGTTTGTGTTGTGAATATTACACAGCCAAGTGGGTGCACATATGTATATGAACTCCAAGCCTTTATCATACAATATCTAATAATAATTATAATCTTAAAAGTCATAAGAATAAAGAAGAAGAAGAAGAAGAAGAAGAAGAAGAAGAAGAAGAAGAAGAAGAAGAAGAAGAAGAAGAAGAAGAAGAAGAAGAAATTAGTTTAAACTAAGCAATCTCATGAAAAAAAGGGTCTTGAAGGAGATGGTCAACATCAAGAGATGGCCAAGTAGAAGCCTGATCACCTGTATAACTTGAGCTGCTGTTCATTGAAGAACTCTGTGTTAGAATATGAGCAACAGTTGGTGAAGATGAAGGACAGTTATTATTATTATTATTATTATTATTAATCTCTTCATGGCTAAACACAGCAAACTCAATGTCCTTGTTTGATGTTGTTTCATAGCTACAACCTGGGACTTCTTGTAATAACTCTGGCAAATGAGGGAAATCATTCAGCCCTGAAAGAGCTGTTGTTGTTGTTGATAAATCCAATTGATTAAGTAATGGGTTATTCTTATTATTGATTGTAGCTAATGAGTTCAAAACATTCAATGTTTCAATTTCATTAAAAGCAGATGATGATGAAGGCTGAGGCTTAGGTTGAAGAAGGTATTGTAAGCATTGAAGTTTATTAGCCATTTGAATAGCTTCAGCTTCAAAAGAATGATGATCAATCAGATCTTTTAGATTAGCTAAAGCTATAAGTTGAGGTATGGCTGAAAAAATATCAGTTCGTGGGCGGTGAGTCATTGGATCATAACCCATTTGTATCAGCTTTTTCTTCAAATGAGTATTCCAAAAATTTTTTATTTCATTATCTGTTCGTCCTGGCAAGTGGCTGGCTATTGCT
The DNA here is from genome assembly GCA_948294925.1 of Codiaeum variegatum. Taxonomy (NCBI): domain Eukaryota; kingdom Viridiplantae; phylum Streptophyta; class Magnoliopsida; order Malpighiales; family Euphorbiaceae; genus Codiaeum; species Codiaeum variegatum. Next base: position 18,357 of record CAOJBK011494414.1, on the reverse strand, counting down.
GACCACCTTGTAATTAACAACCAAAAGAAAAAAAAAAATTTAACCACCTAAAATAATTGTATTCATATAAATATAATAATATTAAACTAACTTGTTGCCAAGGACTGAATGGAGATTAAGAATTGTTTGTTCTTCTTCTTGGGAAAATTTTCCTCTCTTAATATCTGGTCTTAAATAATTAGTCCATCTTAATCTGCAACTCTTTCCACATCTGTTAAGGCCTGCAAATTTAATTGGTATTTTTGTTAGAGACAGTTGATAATATTGTTATATATGGGTTGAAAGAGAGCAATAATAAATAGGTACCAGCAAGTTTAGGGAGGGCTCTCCAGCTACCATGGCCATGTTTTTGGATATATTTGACAAGCTTATGATCTTCTTCAGGTGTCCAAGGACCTTTCTTCAGAACAGCTTCATCACAGCAAGGAGACCTTCCCATATTTCTAAGTAAATGGTATCGAGATAGTTTTTCCTTTTTTCCCTTAAATATTTGGGTGCTTCCCTCAAATCCAACCATTAACTGCAGGGTTACTATTTATATACAATCTTTGCTCTTGTTCCCCCTCATTAAACCTCACACGAGAAGGTTGACTTGGTAGTTTCCCATTTTCTAACAAAACTAAAATATACAACCCTTTCAAATGTCTAAAATACCCTCCCTCTATACTTTGACTATATATACTTCATACTTGAATACACAACTTATAGCTCTAGTAACAAGTCTAGTATCATAAACTCATACATTTGGGGTCTAAGTGAGTGAAATTATTGACTCACCAGCTACTTGGATCAAGTAGAAAAATTCTTGAAATTAGTTCCAAATTAATTGAGTTGAACTCAAACTATTCAAGTAAGGAGATGAATCAAACTTGAGCCTTACATTACTCTATTCGAAAAACTCATAGTCCTAATTGACTTTAAAATTGGGAGTCGGTTATGTCAGTTTGATTCAGTGAGTAATTTTCCCAAACCGATCGAACCATATTACTTAAAATTTAAAATCAAACCAAATTATTTAAACTATAAAATCAAGTTAATTTTTAACCATTTTAGAAATTGATTTTCGGGTTAACCGTTCAGGTTTTTCAGATATGAGCCTCGAGGACCAAAAAGGATTTTTTTAAAAGAAAAGCCCAAATTTATTTAAAAAATTTTATCAAGTAATAAACATATTTAAGTCACAAACATAATAATATTACTACTACTAAAAACCATAATTTGAAATAATTAAATGTTACAAATTACAATAAAAAGAACAAAGTTCTAGCACTTATAAATCCAAAAAATAAATCCAAAAATAAGTCCAAAATTTACGACTTATAAAATGAATTAGAATCAATTATGATGGAGCTTTGTATGTATAGCATATATATTTAGAAATGAAACTCCATTTCTATTCTTGCAAAAAGAATTGTTGCACAAGGCATCAAAAACAAATACAAAGTTAGTAATTTATGGCTAAAACATAAGAAAAGAAAAAAGAAAATCAAACAATGAATGGCTCAGGTGCATTTGTTCCGTCATGAAAGTATGCAGTGAAATTGTAATGGTTGTAGCATTGAATAAACATCAATGTTTACCCACCTATTAACAATTTAACAATGCAAACATAATGAATCAGAGGTGGAAGCTGTTAGCAGTGTACTTACACTCAGCATGTGAATGTAAACAAAAATCAAACTGGCTTAGTATGTATGTTCTTTAAATGGATACATTCCTAGTATCGAACATATATATGTCCCTTAAGTATTCTGTAGGGAATCTATTCTCGAAGAGTTTAAAAATATGAATAACAGGTCTTCCTTTTAACAGATGCTTTAAAAGTTGTTCATGGTCATAGGATTATTGGTAAGGACGCCATTAATCCGGAAGACTATCACCTTTGTTGTCATCCATGATGAGTATTAAATACATATTAGTATGGAGGTAGTGAGTCTCATGCTACAGACATGTGATTTCATGACAACACGTGAGCACTCATGAGATGAGTAAGCTGATCAGTGACTTTAGATGATGGATATATGGATCGTTACCTACCAGTCAATATCGCATCATATAGATCATGATTGTGCACATAATCCTTAGACTTGAGGTGACATGTTATCTGGCATATTGGTGGTTATGGTTTGTTACTGCTTACATACAGATGCTAGTCACGTATTTGTATATGGCATGTGATGGCCATAATCAGTGGTATGTTGGGATAAGTGTTTAACCAAGAAAGAATTCATTAACTTGGGTAACCAAGGAAGGAATCCTATGACTTTTGGTTGTTCTTGATATGTAAATCTTTGATTAGAGCGGATAAGATTCACTAGAAAGAGTTTCTAGTTGGAACCGGTTTATCGTGAACTCATGCTGGATAGAATATGGTTTGACTTCTTCCATTACCCTAGTTGAGATCATGAATCTGTAATGAAGGGATTCAAGTGCACAGTAATTATGATCGAGAGGTCCATGCTTATATCAAGGATATGATCACCGACATTCATTTCTAATTGGGTAGTCGCGATATGTTATGCTAGACATCACTCACTATTTATGGGACTAAGTTTGGAATTAGGTTAACAAACTTGGTGGGAAGAAAAGAGTATTCTTTATCCCATTGCTAATTAGAACATGAAACTAGTAAGTCATATACCAAATGGTGATTTTGATTAGCTTGTATATATCATATTAATGATTAATTAAAGGGTTTAATTAATTGTTAATGATGATAGAATTAAACGTGTAATTAAATTTACAGGATCCTAGCATATCTGGATGTTTAATTCATAAATGAAAATTTCAATTATGTCTTAGTTTGTATTAGATACAAATGGGTAGGACTAATTGAAATGGTTTTGGAATAATGATAAAAAAAAATTAAGCTTGACATGAGATGTTAACTTAATCCTAATGGGATGTGGTTAATTGAGGATTAAAGATGATTTCTACTAATTATGTACCTAATCTAGTTGATTAATTGGTTAGTCATTTAGTCAAAAATCAATTAGAACAAGTAACCATTACTTTCCAACATAGTTCCTTAATTTAAGAAAAAGTGGGTAGAGAAGCTATGGGTAAAAATATGGAATGCTTCATCTTTTTCTTGCCTTAGTCGAACCACTCTTCACTTTCACACTCAAAGAGAAGTTGATGGAGCAACTATTTATAATCTTCTCTAATGAGTTAGAAAGAGAAGCTCTCTAAGAGTTACAGAGAGAGAAAGCTTTAAAATCGCACCAAATTGAGATACAAAGTTTGTTTTGAAGAGCATTTCTTCAAAAACAAACTCATTTTTCAATTAACCCTTAGGAAGAGAGTGTAGAGAAGCTCAAGTCCCAAGCCATCCTCAAAGTCTCAAGTTCTCAAGTAAAGAAGCAAGAATCAAGCATTTGGGTGATTCCAATGGAAGGAGATTCAAGTTTCTTGAAAAGAGCTAGAAAATAAGCTTTTGGGAAAAACTCATATGTCTCAAGCTAGAGGCTTCTTATTTAAGGAGCTTAACGAAGGAGGGAGAGATGTATTTTTATTTCTTACCAGTCTTTGTTCAACTTGTGTTTTGCAAATAATAGGTGAATATATACATGGTTGAATATTGGGCCCTTTCCTAGGGTTTAGACATTAGTCAAAGTATTTTATAAATGAATAAACTCACTATGCCAAAAGAGTTTTGACATAGAAATGAATTTTCAAAGTGTTTGAAATTTCAAATGATTTTTGCAAAATAATTTTGAAAAATGCATTTACTAAAATCCTAGGTTAGGACATAGTTTCAAAGAGTTTGAAACATTGTCTAACTTATTTCTGTTAAAAGAGTTTTAACAAAATATTATTTTTGCCTTTCCAATTTTGCTTCCGCTGCGTGGCTCGTTAAATTCTCCCTTCAGAAGCCTCATCACAGCCCATTGCACAATGAAATTGGTGGCTTAGAAACAATTTTGCAATAAAAAAAATAATGCATTTCAAATGAAATGGACACATCATTGAAACATCTTATGTTTTAATGTTACCCTGCCAATATCATGTCAATACACTACATACTTGATTTATAGGTGGAAGCCTCATCATCACAACCCAATGCACAAAGAAATAGGTGGCTCAGAAATAATTTTGCAATAAAAAATAATGCATTTCAAATAATAATAATAATAATGTTGCATCAGTGAAACATCTCAAGTTTCAGTGTTACCCCAACAATATCATATCAATACACTACATACTTGATTCAGAGGTGAAAGCCTCATCATCACAACCCAATGCATAAAGAAATTGGTGGCTTAGAAATAATTTTGCAATAAAAAAAAATATTGCATTTCAAATGATATGGCTGCAGCACTGAAACATCAGGTTTCAGTGTTACCCACTAATATCATGTCAGTACACTGCATACTTGATTCAGAGGTGGAAGCTTCATCATAGCCCATACACATACAAAAATGTGAATGCAACTAGGAAAGTATATTATATGAGGAATGCACTACATAAATAAAGAAAGAATAAGCAAAGAAAATTGCTTGCCATTACCATTCTTTCACCATTGCTTTATCCCACAGTTACCAACTGAACCAGCAATAATTTATAATTACTAACCAGATTCAAAAAGCATAGGAGCATTCAAGGTAATGACTTGATATTGGCCTTATAAAATGGCAGTTTACAACAAAGATCAAAGAATGAGCAATATATGATAAGAAAGGAAAGAATATATTAAACCTAAAATATGTTAAATGTTGACCCTCCTCAAAAAATAAAAAAATATTATCAACAATTGCAATAAAAAATCTGCTTAAGTGATTAGCAAGACAACTCAAAAAGAAAAAATTATGAAAGGCAACATAAAAAGTGTAGCTTCCAAAACAACTACCCAAACCAAAACTAGTAGCTTCTGTGAACCCTTATTTATACACCATTAAATCCGGCCTGTTAATATGTGTCCAACGATTTAAATCGGGCCCAAATCAGACTTCAAACGGACCTAGAAAATCTAAAAAACTAAATTGAATAAGATTATACCAGACCTAGAAAATCGAGCCCAGTCAACCAGACCCAAAAAGCACGCGTTCAAGCCAAACGCAAGCTTCTGGGCCCAAACACATGCATTTAGCCAAAACGCACATGTTTTGATTCCTAGGGTTTCTGGCACTCATCTTACAATCAATCCAGCAGCGCAGTTCTCACCACACCAATTTAGACAGACATCAACCAATCCTCTCCAATTATAATAGAAACTCGTTCTGGTTTCATCAAGCCTTTTGACAAACTAATTCCAAAGTCTCACAAGCAAAAGGTAAATTGAGTACAATGTTCCTTTTAATTTCTAAATTAATTAAGCCCTTTAAATATGAATTACGGTATGTCATTATCAAAATCACATTTTTCATAAAAATGAACCAAATTAAGTACTAAAATGAACTTAGGCAATGATATCACTTCAAAATCATTTTTTATTAATTAGATCTGAAATGATTAATAACCTATTTGGTTAATAATTTTTACTAATTAAAATTTGCTAACTTATGAACACACAACCAAAGCCACCCACTTTGTTATTAGAACAACCTCTACCCTTCGAAAAAGGAAAAATGGCTTGGAGTCTGATTCCCATTCAACAGGATACGCTAGTAAGCCTTTTAATGGCTTCAACTTCAAAACCAATTTTCCTTTGTTTTCCTTATTGTTAGTTTTGTTATTTCTGTTATCAATTCATTTATAATCATTATTTGTTTGATATGCTGTATTTTTAATTATTTTGTGTTATTGCTATTTTTCATTGCGGATCTGTATTGGAGAATGTGTGCTCCTCCCAGATCTACAGATTGGAGGGGAGATCCCTCATTTAATTCCCTTTTTGTGATGTAATTTACTGCTTTCTTTGGGGATGTGTGCCTTTTCTAGAACCTGAAATAGACTAGAGGAAGGATCTCTTGTTTCCTTTTCATTTTCACCACTTTATGTAGTTACCATGCATCATATAGCCTGTTCATACATCATTATTATCATGATCTTACTTATTCAAGCATCACATGGTTTGCCATGCATACACAAAATCGATTTTAACTAAAATCATACTTTCTTAAGCCAAAAGTTGTTAAAATAGAAAAATATTTTTTCTAAATTATTTTTATCTGATCACAAATCTCCGAACTCAACTTTGGAGTGAAATCATCCAACTCCAAGGTGTATCCTTTGATCCTTTTGATTGGGATAACGAGGTTGTGCGAACCACTGAACCCACACGAACCTCTTTGGTTCACATGTGGTTAGGTATGTCACACCTCTAGTACTGGAGAACTTTTAAACCACCAAGCTCTCATGTAATGACCCTAGGGCCCATGTACCCTAAAGACTCTAATTATTACCTATCATCATGAAACCTTTTTCATTCATGCAAATATTTCATGCATGCATCACGACATTGAAAATATTGAAATTAGACAAAGTGAATTGTTCCAAACCCTTTCTTAAAAGAATCTACTTTTTTCATACCTACATATCTAATAGTGGCCTATTTTTCAAAAGTTGATACCATATATTTTCTCTTGTCCCAAAAGATCACCATGTTGAACTTGGAAGGAAACAACACCCTCAACCTTGCTATTTATGCCACTGCACCTACTGTCGCTGCTCCACCTATTGACATTGTTGGAATATTAGCTAAAATCCTAAAAAAGCAAGAAGAGGTTATGATAACTCAATAAGAAACCCTCTCTTCAATGATGTAAGCCCAAGAACAGACCATATTGGACAAGGTCCAAGCCATATTAAGTCAAGTTGGGATCCATTCAACCAATCATGCTTCTACCTCTTCCAACTCTGGCAAGGAAGTTTTAATTGAAGAAGTCATTATCCTGAATCCACAAACTGGACATGGAAATAGTACCTAGCTACCCGTACTTTGGATCCATTCCCAAAAGGAGTTACAGATCTCCCACTCCTTAAAATTATGGTTGAAAAGTATGAGGAGATGGAAAAGACCCTTAAGGCTTTGAAGAAGAAAGAAAATGTCCTTGATGTGAAGGCACTGAGTCCCTTCCCAAATGCCAGGCTTCCAACTAAACTTTAGATGCATAATTTTGGGAAGTTTGATGGCATCACCTACCCCAACACTCACCAGAGAATTTATGATGGTATGTTATGCCCCCTGGGTGTGGAAGGCAAGCTCATTACTCAGCTTTTCCAACAGTCGCTTACTGGTGCGGCTCTAAATTGGTTCATTTAACTAGATGACTCTAAAAAACTGACCTGGGAGTCAATTTGTATTGAATTTGTAAAAATATTCATGTAATCAAGAGAATGATGTTAAGAAAAGAGATCTTGAAATAACTAAGCACTTGCCAAAGGAAACATTTTCTACATTTCTCACTAGATTGAGGAAGAAGGCCTCCCAAATGGTAAACAGACCCACCGATTTGGAATAGATTGACATTATTGTCAAAAATTTACTACCTGTGTACCGAGACAAATTAATAACATAGTACTTACCTAACTTCAAAGCACTTATGAATGTTGGCACTTACCTAGAAGAAGGGGTTGAATTTGGTCTCATCAAGGATGAAACTCGGACCCCATCCTCCCATATCAAAAAAACTAATAGTACTCAGAAAGAAGGTGGAGTTAATGTAATCTCAGCCCACAAACCCCTTCAGATCCAACGAAGGGAATTCACCAATTTAAGACGACTAACACTGAGCTATCTCCTGAAATGATGTTAAGAGAAAAGTACTTTCCAACCACTAGAGCCCAAGCCCATTCCTAATCCATTGCCAAAGAATTTTAACATGTTTGAATGGTGAGACTACCACCAAGGGCCATGCCATAAAACTGATGACTGCAAAACCCTTAGTCACAAGATATAAGATCTCATTGATGCCAATGATCTCTTATAGCCTACTACAAACATTGGCATAAATCCCCTCCCAAAGCACAATGTGAATGCAATACTGAATGAATTTGAGGAAGGGGATTCGACGCACCTTATCACTAATGTTGTGCTTTTGTGAAATTATCACTACACCAGAGAAGGTCAATCTTCCTTAGAAAGGTCTATCTCTCTCCAAATTTCTCACTTTCGGTTGGCCAACCTTCCTTAGAGAGTTCAATCCATAATGACTATTATTGTGTTATCATTGATCTGAGGCACTTGGGTGAAGAAATAGACATTATTACCAAAAGTAGTAAGATCACTTAAGTGTCTGTTGCTCCTCCATCTACAAGCCAACCAATGGTTCAATCAAAATGGACACCTAACCCTGAAGAGAATCCCATACTCATGTAACTCAAAAAGAGTCAAGCAAACATTTCCATCTAGAGTCTGCTTATGTTTTGTTATCCTTACCGCCAAGCTCTTTGTAAGGCATTGAGCCAATTCTAGACTCCAAATGACATTTCTCTTAAAGCTCTGGTTTCCTCCATTACTAGTGCTACCATAGGGGTATCCATTTCCTTTAAATCCCACTTCGGGGACCACATAAAGACACCCTTTATATCACTATCATCACAAGGGAGAAAATTATCCCAATGACTTTGGTTGATAATGGATCTACACTCAATGTCTACTCATTGAAAGTCACAAGCTTCTTGGGTTTAAGTGTTATGGATTTTACCCTTTCCAACCAAATAGTCTGGGCATATGATAACTCATAAAAAGAAGTTCTGGGAGTGGAAAATCTGACCATCATTATGGGCCCAACCAGTTTCAAAGTACCATTACAAGTCATAGATGTGCCATCCTGTTTTAACTTGTTTTTGGGTAGACCTTGGATTCATCAAGCGAAGGTTGTGCCATCAACTCTACATCAAAGGGTTAAATTCCCACTAAAGAATGAAACTGTTACTATCAAAGCAGACCTATTTGGCAAATCAGAGGTCCCATACATAGTTCTCATCTTGGAAATCCATCTCGAGTTATCGGTATATCCTTTATCCGGCTTCCCATTTGTCAAATTCATTCACACCACTAAGAATTTGAAAGAGGTAGTTGGTTTGGATTTCAATCCATACTACAACCCGATGATTAGGAACATTATGAAGTACATGGCTTACTTTCCTGGTTTGGACCTTGGGAAAAATCAACAAGGAGTTGAGTCCTTCAACAACTTCAAATTTTCTACTCCTCCTTTTGGCCTGGGTTATCACCCAACAGATGATGAGATTGAGGAAGAAAAGGCCAAAGCCAAAGAAAGGACTACCATAACCAAGCAAAGTTAACATTCTCATGAGGCCTTACATCAAAACACTAAATGGGTACTTTGTTAAAGAGGGAGAGACAGATCCTTACTGTGCTTTTCCCAAGCTATGGATTTGTCTAGTGACTGGTATTAGAATTCCTGGATTTGAGCTGTTTTCTGATGTGAAGCTGACCACCAAAGATTTTCAACCGATACACTATTTGGCCCATTACTATAAAGAGAACATAAAAGCCAGTCTGTTTGATGAGATTGTTGTTCTAACATACAAGGAGGAAAAATCTTCCCTCTTCACTCTAATCAAGCCTGTCATTGGAAAGCCAAAGAATTGACATTTTAACAATAACCCTATTCCAACTACTGAATTTGAGACTAAATATGAGTCAAATACTGAATCTGAGTCTAATACTAAGTTTGATCTTCTTCATCCTCCTTTGATTCTGATTATGATGTAATAGGTCCATTGGATTTTAATTATGAGTTTGATGTAAATGTGGACCTCTCCCTAATTTCTACTAATAAGACTACCAAGTTTTCATGTTACGAGTTTGTCTCGTTACTTTATTTTGAAGTTCCAATTGATGAATCTGATTTTAATCAAATAGAAAAAGAGAATAAAATAAATGAAATAAAAGATGCAGTAAAGAGCTCATAAACACTGCCACTCTTGACATGCCTAAAAATAGCAACATTGCATCTACATGCTCAAACAAATAGGAGACTAAGTTTACCATCAAAAGGTTTGAAGATTGCTTCGCTTGGAAGCCCGGCGACATAACCATACTCAATCCAAGCATCATCATCCATAAGATTCCAACATACCCAGATTGCAATCATGTCAAACAGAAGCTCAGGCATATGAAACTAGCCTGGTCCATTCTAATCAAGGAAGAAGGGGCTAAATAACTCTCTCACAAATTCATTAAACTGGTCAACTACCCATCTTAATTGGCCAACATTGTCCCAGTAGTACTAAAGAAAGATGAAAAAGTCAAAATGTGTGTGGATTATCGAGATCTGAACAAGGCATGCCCTAAAGATGATTTTTCACTGACCACTTAGACCTCATGGTTGATGCACTAGCTGGTTTAGAGGTGGTTTTCTTAACTGATCTGGTTGCGAGGTACAATCAAATTTTTGTTCATCCTCCAGACAAGGATGACAAGGAGAAAACAGCTTTCATCATAGAATGGGGTACTTACTGCTATAGAGTAATGTCATTTGGGTTGAAGAATGCCAGAGATACTTATCAGAGAATGGCTACCATAGTCTTCCATGACATCATGCACAAAGAAGTGGAAGTCTACGTTGACAACATGGTTATTAAAGGTGCTACTATTGAACAACATCTACAAGCACTAAAGAAGTTCTTCCTTAGACTTTTACAGTATAATCTCAAGCTCAACCCCAACAAATGCATATTTGGAGCCTCATCTAGAGTGTTCCTAGGTTATATGGATAGTAAGAAAAACATCGAGGTTGATCCAGCCAAATCAAAAGCCATTCTTAACATGCCGCCTCCTAAAACTGAAAAGGAGATAATAGGCTTTCTAGGCCGTATTCAGTACATTAGTCAGTTCATCCAACAGCCAGCAGACACTTATGGACCGATATTCAACCTATTAAAGAAAAACTCCTCTAAACAGTGGAACAAGGAATGTCAAAGGGCCTTCGAATAGATTAAAAAGTCTAGGATGAATCCAACAGTCCTACAGCATCCTAGGCCTAAGTAACCATTACTACTCTACTTGACTATCACTGAAAAAGCCATAGGGGCAATATTGGTACAAAGCGTCCTAGATTCCCACAAGGAAAATGCTATCTACAACTTTAGTAAGAGAATGCTAGCCTATGAGCTTAAGTAAAAGTACATCGAGAAACTCTGCCTTGCTATGGTATGGGTCTGTTACAAACTGAGGCATTACCTAGGGGCATACATTACACATGTCCTCACTGATCAAAGTCCATTAAAGTATCTCATAGAGAAGCCTATTCTAGATAGAAAAATGGCTAGATGGATAGCAGTCCTCGTAGCCTATGACCTTAAGTATGTTCAGAGGAAAGCCACTAAGGGTAATGTCATTGCCAACCAACTAGTTGTTGCCTCGATTGATGAACACTAGGAAGCTGAGTTTTTGAACAAGAACATTTCACTTTTATAAAATGAAACATGGAAAGTGTACTTTAATAGAGCCTCCAATCATAAAGGTTATGGAGTCATAATGGTGTTGCTTACACCTACCGGTGAAAGCTTGCCTCTAGCAGTCAAATTAGAGTTCAAGGTAATGAACAATGAAGTTAAATACGAAGCATGTGTGTCTGGGCTAGAATCAGAACTTCAGATTGGCATCAGAAACTTAGAAGTTTATAGTGACTCAAATCTCAATGTCTCCCAAGCCTTGGGTAAATGGGAAATCAAAGAGGAGCGATTGGTTCCTTACCATAAGCACCTTGAAGAGTTAGCCTACAGCTTTGATGTCATATCCTTTCATTATCTACCAAGAATTCAGGATAGGTTCACCAACGCACTGGCCACCCTTGCATCCATGATAGAAATATGTGATGGGTTCATTATCCATCCTATTTTGATAAGTATTAAGCGTTAACCAATCTTTCAAGATCATTGCATGAATATCTAAGAAGGCGAGGAAAAGCCTTGGTACTGACACATTTTCATCTACCTGACAAAAGGTGAATATCCTAAAGGTTCCTCTAAATTAGAAAGGTGATCCATTAGGCAACTTGCTAGCAGATATATCCCTAGAGGAGATATCTTATACAAAAAGACTGTGAATGGCATCCACCTCATATGCGTCTCAGACGAAGAGTCCAACAAAATAATGGAAGAAATCCATGGTGGGACAGATGACACCTACATGAATAGTTGGGAATTATCTCAAAAAATCATGAACCAAGGCTACTATTGGCTCACCATGAATGGGTACTATTCACAGTTTTCTTAAAGGTGCCCTATGCATCAAAAGTATACAAAGCTCCAGAAGCTTCCCAATTTACCTCTCAATCCAATTTCCATACCTTGGCCCTTTGCTATTTGGGCTATTGACATCATCGGTAAGATTTCTCCAAAGTCATCTCCTGACCATGAATACATCCTGGTGGCCATAGACTATTTCACCAAATGGATTAAAGTTGCCCTTATCAAGTCTTAGATTCAAAGAAGGTAGCGCAATTCATCAAAACCAACATCATCACAAGGTATGGTGTTCCACATGAGATCATCTTAGATAATGGCTCCTACTTCAAGAAAGAGGTAGTCACTCTCCTAAAAAAGGAAAATATTAAGCACACATGTCTTCCCCATATAGACCTCTGACCAATGATGTAATTGAGGATGCCAACAAAGCATTGAAAATCATGCTTCAAAATATGATCAGTAACTACAAAGGTTGGCATCTGCACTTTCTAAATGCTCTCTTTGGGTATAGAATGACATATAAGTCAACTACCAGAGCTATACCATACTCTCTAATCTATGGAATGGAAGTAGTCCTCCCCATAAAGTTGGAAATTTAGACAACCAGAGTTTTACAAGAAGTTTAGATCTCTAAACTCGACTGGCAGCATGCCTACTATGATCAACTCAATTTGGTTGATGAAAAAAGGATGGATTCTCTCCACCACACATAGAACTATCAGATCAGACTTGTAAAACATTTCAACAAACGAGTTAGAAGTCACAATCTTCAAAAAGGTTACCTAGTCTTCAAAGAAATCAGATAATTCGTACAAGACCCTTGAGGGAAATTCAGACCTCCTTAGAGTAGACCATACATAATCAAGAAAATCATGCCATACAGAAATGCCATATTGATGGAAATCGATGATAATGAGTTCAACCATCCAACAAACCTTGATCAGCTCAAGAAGTGTTTCATATAAGCGTTCTTATTGCATGGGCATGCATTTAAGCATCATCATTACAGTAACAAGAACTACGTGGACCTGATTCTCTAAAAAATATCATGTACTTCACTTTTTAAAATCTTTTATAAGGAGATACATAGGTAGGCTTTACAGGAATGATCCAAAGCATTTAATAAAATCCAATCTTCATCTCATTTGGGCTCTTTAACATTGCACGCAAAAGTTAAAAGAAAATTAAAAAAAAAACTGAAAAAAAAAGAATGAAACCCATTAAGTTGAAAATCCAAACGGGCGGCTTAGGCAAAATTTAGGGTACAGCCTGCTAGACTAAAAATTGAAAAGGCAGTCTAAGCAACAATCAAGATAGCTCACTAAGTTGAAAACCCAAAATGGAAGCCTAGGCACAAATAAGAGCTTAAATAAAATAAAATGTTTTATTGAGGTCTTATTCATCTTTTGGATCACCCAAAATAATATATTTGAGATAGAAAAGAAAAATAAAATAAACAAAGTTTTTATTTTTCCTAAAGTATAGGTCTAGACTCAGACTCAACCTTCAATCTAAGTCAAAAGAGCGAATCGCTTTATTTTCTCCTTTTGCCAACAAGCTTCAATCCACCACTCGAGATAGTGGCTAGGCTTGCCATAATCATCACCTGTGATCACCATTTCCCTTGTGAAGTCTCTGATCCAATGTGAAAGAATAGCTCTAGCCAGTCGATCATTCACCAAGGTCGCTTCAAACAAAGGACCATCTGGGGGCACACCCTGATCATGTCCCATCTGACGAAGAACCTTGGTAACCTGATACCAAGCCACGTATCAAAAACCAAGAAAATATACATACTTGTATCCTTGACTCCTCAGCATAAACTGCTTAATGGTGCACCAATCAGGCTTTCACAGCAAATCTGAAGGACTCAGCTCCATCTACCAACTAATCCACTCCCTTTGAGAAATAAAACGAATAACAATACTTCGAGTGCGATACCAAGCTATAGACTAGTCTTATCTATCAGGTCCAAAAACAATCTTGAGATGGTTTCTCAACCAAATCTGAAAAGGAAATGCACAAATAAAAAATAGACTCAAAACATGCTAAGATAAAAAAAAAAAAAAGCAAGAAAAGGGTCTAAATACCTAGGGCAAAATGGGACTAATGGACCAAGGTTCCCTCAAGCTGTAATAATGGTCATGGGTCAGTAGTTTTTCAGCCAAAATCATACCCACAATCGACTTCCTTTCACCCATCTGGGGTATCAGCTTAGCCATCTGGGCATATCCCCATCCAACTGGGCCCACAAAGATATAATCTACATTCAAACCCAAAGCATAGGACTTCAATCTTTGATCTCATCAAACTAAATCATCCTCCCTCTTTTCCCAAAATATCTCAGTCAAGGTAGGTAGGTCAACCCAATCATCTTTCATTAAGCCTAAAGAAGCTTTAATACTCAAGCCCAAAAGCCTCATAAATGAGTTAAAATATCATACCTATTCAACTGGAATAGCTAGGTCAGCCTCGGACAGATTTGGAGGTACCCTTGTTTGTGCATTCAAAGAATATAAGTACTCATACCCTGCTGTGAAGTCCAGTTTATCAATCATAGGAAGAGGATATAATGACACACCTTGTTTAGGTCAATGAAGTCCATATACATTCTATAACTTCCACTGGACTTCATTATCAATGGCATATTAGCTAACCATCTAAGGTAATGCACCTCACGAATGAAGCATGCTTTTAACAGCTTGTACACCTCTTCATCTATTTCTATTGCCACCCTACCCCAAAGCACCTCTTTTTTTATTTTACAAGTTTGCATGATCAGTCTACAGTAAGATGATGAGTCATTACTTTCAAGCTAATATTGGGCATTTATGTTAATTTCTAAGGAAAGTACATTTAATATCTAGTAAAAAAGCTTTGTCCTTAACCTTTTCCCCTTCTAGAAGTCTGAGTTTAACTCAAAGGTATCTCTGAGGATCTGCTTCCTCTACTTAGAACCTTTCCATCACCCCTACTGGCTCGATCCTCTATTAGACTTCCTTTTCAGATGTTTGTACCATGCCCACTTCCTCAGTCATGATGGCACAACATGTTTCTCTTTTTCTTGATTGGCTCACCCCTTACTTTTGACTCTAGGGTCCTATTTACTGCAATTCCATTCTATGGCATAGGGGAACTGGGACTCTTCTTCTCCTCATATTAACATCTACATATAGATCATACAACAAAGATCTTCCTAAGAGTGCATTATAGGACATTGGTACTTTGACTATAACAAAAGTATCCATCATTATAACACATTTTGGATTCATGCCAATAATGAATGGTTCTTCCATTATCCCCAAAGTTGGATTCAACGTATGATCCAAGGTCTTTACCAGATTTTCTAGTTCAATCAAATCTAATTCCTCAAACCTAGTCTTTGTAAAAGCCACATTAGTAAATAGATTGACAAAGTTTCCATCATTCATAAAGACCTTATGAACTGGGAAGTTTTTTATGATGGCTTATATAATCACTAGGTCAGCATGAGGCTTAGGCTCCCAAAATTGTTCTTCATCTCCCTATTATTTTTATGGTAAAACTCATGCTCAGGCCTTTCTTTGAATCGAACTAGTGACTTTTCCTAGTTCTTGCTAAGAGTGGCTTCCTATGGACCCTTGATTAAACAGACTATTGGGTTAGCAATATACTTTTGATGATAAAAAAACTAAGTGATTATGAATTAGATAATGTTGAATCTAAGTGTATTCATATGGTTTTAAGATATTCATTCACCTGATGAGCTAAGTGTGAGAAGACTAATGCTAGACAAGTATCAGATGACTATCAGATAAATAGATGACTAATCGATCCCAATACTCTATCAAATGTTAAGATAACTGAATAATAGTATTTTAGTTGTCCTTACTAGTATAATTTGTTAAATGGATTGCTCTTATCATGTGCTTGTCTTTCTTTTTTTTTTAAGGTCTAATTTAGTCAAATTAGTTTTGAAAAACAAAGCCACATGATCTACTTAGAAAAATTCTTTTTCTTGGTTAGCAAAGCATAGTCCATTTCAAAAAGGAATATCCTTCTATGTTATACACTAAAACATTACTTTTTCACTAATCCAAATGGTCATCACTTATTGGGTGTATAAATTATTTTTCCTTAGAAGACATATTTTGACTTTGCTGACATTTATGTGTCGGTTTGTCAAATGCAGACTTGTAGGAACTCTGAAAGCTTGTCTGGTGGAAACAAAGTCAACTATAGTAGCTATTAAAATTGTTCTTATCTTTATTTTTACTTCTTATCTCCTAACAACTATATATTTTTTCTATAAATTCCCCTATCATAATTTCAAATGTGATTGATGAAGAGAAGTGTTCTTGCTCATCTTGCTTAAACATTTTTAGGATTGTGAATTTGCTAAGCTTTATAACATTTTTAGGATTGTGAATTTGCTAAGCTTTATTTACTTTTTTTTTCTTAAAAATATCTTTCATCTCTTCACTGAAGAAAATATTTTGAGCATTAAATCCATTTTTCTCAAGCAAGTTTATGTATTCATATATTTATTGAGCTTGAGTATACATTAAAATATTTTCTCATTCAAAATTCCTTACTGCATTTAAGTCTTAATCCAGATAGGAATTTTGTAATAACAAATTTACATTTCTTTGTATCTTGAATTAAAGAGTTGTAAAGGTGCCAAGTGAAGGGCTAATACAGAGTTGAGCAGCGGAAGCAGGAAATAAAATTTCAGCACTGTCCAGCAGCACTGCTGGATAGAGTGCTGCTGGACAGCATCTCTAGCAACTCTACTGGATAGAAAGCTACTGGATAGCAACTCCAGCAGCACTGCTAGATAGAATGCTGCTGGACAACAGCACCAGCAGTGTTGTACAATGCTAAAATTATTTTTGCAAAAATCTGATGTTACTCAGTTTTTTATTTTCAAAACCTTTTGAAATATTTACCATGCCAAAACACTTTTGAAAAAGTTGGGTTTAGATATTCATTAAACTCTTTAACAAATTACTAAACCTTAAGATGGACCCATATTTAACATCAAGGATCTTTCCAATTATTATGCAAAACAAAATAGAAATAAAGAAGGGTTAGAATGTATAAAATACCTCTCGTCCTCCTTTGTTAAGCTCCCCAAATATGAAGCCTTTAGCTTGAGACATACCAAGCTTTTTCCAAAATTTTGTTCTCTAGCTCTTTTCAAGAAGCTTGAATCCTTCTCTCATTGGAATCACCTAAATGCTTAATTGTTGATTCTTTCTTGAGACTTTGAGGATTACTTTGAACTTGTTTCAATCGACCCAAATGTCCCAATGACCTTTTTCTGAATACATGCTTTTTCCTTTCTTTGTGTTTGGATTTCCAATGAGATCCATTAGCTCCAATCCATTCCCAGTCAAGAGAAATCAGGAATGAATGGAAGAAACCACATTTAGTTCCATTACAAACTTCAAATCCAAACACCTTTCATTTACCACATCTTATGCAGTAAAATACTCAGCATCTATAACAGAGTTTGTAGTGATTTATTACTTGGAACTCTTCCAGCTCTATTATAGATTAAAACAAATCCAAATAATAACTCCTTTTCCATCCACTTCTGTGAATCCCTCAATCCTCAACTTATTTTCTCCATATATTCAAAACTAAATCCTTATGCTTTTTCAAGAACTAAAGGATCACTTTAACCATTATCTTATAATTTCATCATGGATAGGATATATGTATATTAGTCATACTAACGGTACAATTATCCCTACTTGGAAATCGGCATGTTGAACTCTTTAACATCCTTCCAATTATTAACTTTAGGAGAAACCTATTATTCTCTATCAATCTATGTCATAGATTTGAATTCCAAGAATATAGGTAATCTCTCCTAAGTCTTGTGGAGAAATATTTGGGATTAACATCCTTTCACATTTAATGAGAAAGCTAATTTTTTCTCAATTAATAAATGTCATTCACATTTAGTACAAGTATGGTTAGTTATCACTAACTCTATTGCACAGTAAAGTGAACTTCCACTAACACTGTTATATAGTAATGTGAATCACCACTAATACTATTGCACAGCAAAGTGAATTAACACTAATACTATTGCATAGATAAGTAAGCTTCCACTAACCTTCCTGTACATTTAGATTCATTTATGTACTTGATGAAATCAAACTATTTGATTTCCTCATTAACAACAACGAATCTAGTTCCTCGAAGTTTGCTTAAGACCATGAATGGATCACTTAAGCTTGCACACTTTGGAATTTTCTTTAG
>CAOJBK011494183.1:0-19753 GCA_948294925.1 Codiaeum variegatum | reverse complement strand
TGGATCAAGGATTAATAATAAAACTAAATAATTAATATCATGCTAAAAACTCAAAATTTTGCCCCGACTTGTGGAGTGAAATTTTCTTAGGGTACCACCAAGAATTTCGATCAATTTTGCACGTTTCAGTTATTTCTAGTTTTATGGAATAATTTGAGATTTTTTTACCTCAAAATTGGATCAAAGGATAATCATGAAAGCCGTAGAAATAATATCATATTAAAAACTCAAGATCTTGTTCGGACTTCTGGATCGATATTTTCTTAGGGGCACCGCTAAGGATTTCAATCGATTTTGCATGTTTCGGTTATTTTTTATTTTATGGATTATTTTCACAAATTTCACCTCAAAATTATATCAAAGGTTAATAAAAAAATCATAATATTAATATCATGTCAAAAATTCAAAATCTTGTCTAGACTTTTGGATCGAAATTTCCCTTGGGGGTATCAGTAGGAATTTTGGCCAATTTTGTACATTTCGGTTGTTTGAGTTTTATGGATTATTTTGAAAATTTTTGACATCAAAATTAGATGAAAGGCTAATCACAAAGCTATAGCATTAATAGCATGCTAAAAACTCAAAATTTTATCCAGACATCAGTATCAAAATTTTCCTAAGGGTACCAGTAGGGATTTTGGCCAATTATGCAGATTTTGTTATTTGGAATTTTATGAAATATTTTAATATTTTTTTACCTTAAAATTATATCAAAGTTTAATCATGAAGCTATAATATTAATATCATGAAAAAGGCAAATTCTTGCTTGGACTTCTGAACTGAAATTTTTCCAGGGGTACCATTACGGATTTCGGTCGATTTTGCTTACTTTGGTTATATTACGTCGTACGAATTTATTTGTGTTAGTTATTCTTTGGATTGCAAGTGAGCCAAAGGAGAATGTCCTCAATATAGATTTTCTAACTTCTAATCAAAATGGTGTGGATTCCCAAACACTTTTACCACAATTTGTTTGGATTTCAAAAAATGAAAATTGCTAATAACAGTAGAAATTTTGAAGGATGAATAAAGCTTGTTGTACTAATTTTTTAGAACTTTGTGATTACAATAATTGAAAATTCTGAGGAAAGTAGAAAATGACAGCAAAAATAAAGGAAAAAAATTAATCTGATGAAAAACCAAAATTTGTTAAGGCTAAGTTGAGAAATTGGTTGATTGTATGTGTTGAGTTGATTTGTTGATAATTGTTATTGTTGGTTGGATGAGGATTTCACGTTTCTTCCACTGATGCTTTTTGTAGCCTCTGATGGTTGTTCCCCAAGCCATCGCTTCACTTAGTGAGTCATCAATTCTGAGGAGTTAATGTATATTACCTTACTTTCTTCTCAAGCACCAATTTTCAGAAGTTTCTTTCTTTATCACCAAGTCACTATTTTCAGAATCTTCTCTATCACTCATCATTCTCATGATCATTTATCCATATTTCTCCAAATTATTTTAGCAAAAACTTGCCAAAATTTTATTTGGAATTTCCCTTAAAAAATAAATTGTATTTTCACGTGAACAGTACTTAGTTCACTGCAAAATTGGCATGTTTCTCCTAATCACACCACAACACATAATTACACAACCAGCATGTGGTTTAAAAACCATAAACAATTCTATTGTATAATCTCTCAAGGCTTTATCATGTAAGGTAAAGTATTTAGCCTCAATTTTAATTCAATTGCCTAAGGATTTGTAATATTAGCTATTTGCTCACAACTTACTGTATACCTTGAAGATTTTTTATGAATTTTAACCTGTGACAAGGACATTATTGAGCTTCAGTAGTTTCATAGAATACTTCACACATATGCATCACAACCATGCATCACATACCAAAGGATCATTTTCACCAGAGTGCTACTGAAATTTTTACTTTTTTACTATTCACACACACATTGCCAAACTTTATTAATTCAATTAACTTGGCAAAGAAAAAATAACTCACAAAGTAAATACACTTATTTATTTATTCATAAATATCACCTATATAACTTGGTGATTATATTGGCCAAAAAGGCTAATTTCAACACTTTTATTCTTTTCCATTATTTCCCACACAGTGGGAAAACACTTACCATTAATAAACCTCTTATGTGAAACCCTTTCATTTGGAGGAACTAAATTAGAAGGTTTTGATAAATAATCTTTAATTTTATCAAACGCATTTTGGTGCCTTGATTTCCATTTAATTCAACTTTTAGTTTTAAATTTAGCAAGTAAAAAAATTCCTTGGTCTTTTTAGCAAGGTTAAAGAATGCATATATGAATTCAAATCTCAATAGCAACAGGAGTAGAGTGAGCCATGGGAGAACTGACAGCTACTGGAAGATGAGGTGAATCCTCAAATAGTTGACTTGTCCTAAAAACTTTTGCAACTTCTTTTTTTGTTTGAGGTGGCTTTGCTTCAAGCACTGCCTTCGCTTTATTCTTATCAATCATGTTTGTAAATGGATTGTGAATTCCAGGTGGCTAAGTTGGCCTAAGACTTGTCCATACATCTATTGAACCTTATCAGATACAACATCTAAACCATCCTCCATCCTTGGAACTTGAGGAGATGGCTCATAGGTTTGAGGATTTGACATATAACCTTGAGGAAAATTATCCCCCATGCATTTTCCTTCATATTTATTCATTATTGGCTATAAGATTGGGTTGATCACTTCATCAATGGCCAAATGAACCTTTAGAGTAGTTTTTAGAAAGTTACCAACCTCCACTTGGGCCACTAATTATCTATAAGCATATCTTTTTTTAGATGATTGATCAATGATTTTGGAAAGCACTTGTGCAACATCTATAAATGCTTTCTCTAAAATTTTACTATTAGAGATGCGAGCTTGCTTTAGAGAATTCACTACCTGGAGACCTACTTCTGTGAACCCTTAAGTTTGCATCATCAGATTCGGCTCGTCAATACAAACCAATAAACTCAAACTGGGCCCAAATCAGACTTAAAATGAACCAAAAAAATTGAGAAAAACTGAACTGAATTTGACCAACCTAGACCCGCATAGGGCCCACAAACATGTCAGAAGACACGTATAGGACTGAGCCCTGGCATGTGTGCTAGCACACTGGCATGCACACTGGGCCTTTGGGGCATGTGCCTAGTCTTTGGCGTGTGTATGACTTTTCTTACACTCCAAGTCGATTTTTCCTTATAAATAAGAGTCTCCTGGCTCTGTTTTGAACAACCTTTTCCAGTCCAAACCTTATTCAAAATCTCTACTCAGAACCTTTCTATACCAAATCGTTGCTGGACTTTACACTTAAACTAAGGAGACTCGTTCTGATTTTGTGAAGTCATCTGATCCTCCAATTCTAAAGTGATGAAAAGCAAACGTAAATTCTTAATATTTTTGTTTTATGTTCTGAATCCTAAACCTGACTAGGATTTTCATATGAAAACTCATTTTCTTTTAATAAAAAACTGAATTAATTAAAAACTTATCTGGTTATTGTTTTTACAAACTAAAAACAATTAGCTTTTAAACCAAATCTCTAATTTCAAACAACCCCCAACCCTTCGCAAGAAGGGAGAATGACGTGGGATTTGATTCACATTCCACGGGATATGCTGGCAAGCCATTTCAAGGCTTCAACTCCAAAACTAATTTTTTCTTATTTTTTTCTATTATTGTTTCTTTATCCTTTTTGTTATTTCTTTTTTTTTTTTATTTTAGTTTTATTTCAATTATATATTTATTTATTTTCTGTTTATATTATCTTGTTATTATCTATTATAATGGCAATTGATGTGATTCCTTCTTGGCACATAATTGCTAATGGAGGAATCTATTCGATCTACTTCTTAACATGTCTGTTATTATTAGTGGAGTAGATCTTCTTTCTTATTTTATTTTATCATTATTTTTGTTATTGTATTTCTACTTTTATTTTTTTTATATGAATATTTATTCAAAAGGGAATGCATGCACTTCCTATTTCATGGCTATAGAAGAGATCCCCTCCATATTTGATTTTTTAAATTTGAATTTAATATATTTAATTATTTTGTTTATTCATTGTTCGGGGATGTGTGCTCTTCCTAGTACCTCTATGGCTAGAAGAAAGACCCTTATTATCATTTAATTTATTTCATCATTTTCTTTATTTTTATTGCTTTTATAACTTGTCATTCATACCATATCATCTCAAACACCATTGTTAAATGTTATATATGTTCATGCATCATAATATATTGCCATGCATACATGAAATTATCTTTTTACAAAATCCATATGATTTAAAGACAAAAGTGTTGGAAAATTAATATTTTTCTAAAATTGAACTTATATCAATCATGAGTCTCCGAATCCATTTATTGGTTCGAGGCTTGTGTCTTTTTCAAATGGAAAAAATAACATTTTTATGGAGTTATAATCAAATGGTTTCTTAATCGCCTTGAAGACAACATTTTTAAAAAGTATTAAGTGGCAACTTACACACACAATATGCACCTAATGGGCCCATAAGGGATTCTCCTCACGTGAGACTCGAAACCCGATGCCATGCACAATCTGACCCCCACGATCGATTTCCTCAGGCCAAAAGTTCAAGGCGTGCTGGGTTCTCTCCGAAGGTAGGGGTCTCACTGTTGGCGACTCCACTGTGGACATTTAAAACTGACAAAACTAATTGGACTATTTTTTTTTATACAAATATTGTTTAGCTCAAAATTAATATGGAGTCGATTTCATGCATCACTTCACATGTACCCCTATTTCTAGGCAAACAGGGATAGAAAGTAACATTGAGTGAGCTTCCTCCTTGGGACTTCTTTGCCGATAGTGAAATCATCGACCCCAAGGTGTACTCACTGATCTTTTCAGTTGAGGTAACGAGGTTGCATGTAGTTTTTGGATCCACACAAATCTCTTTGATTCACATGTGATTAGGTATATCACACATCTAGTCGCTGGGTAACCTCTAAGACACCAAGCTTCATGTAGTGATTAGAGTTGACCCTAGGTCCCATGTGCCATAATCCTGATATAACTCTATCATCATGAAACCTTTTTTATGCATACATACATGCATGCATCATGCCATCATGAACCTGAACAAGGCCAAGCCTTTCTAAAACCAAACACTTCCTTAAGTCGTGTTTTGAACCAAAGTCTGTCGTGGCTATGCCAAATTGCTGATACCCCATTTTCTTTTGTCAACCCTAAAGGTCACCATATCTTCCAAAAATGAGAATGCTACCAACCCCAATGCTGCCAATGTTGCTGCTCCACCTTCTGACTTTGTTGCCGTGATAGCTAACATCATGAAAAAGTAAGATGAAACTCTCAAAAAGGAAGAGGAAACCATGGCCTCAATGCTTCAAGCCCAAGAACAAACTATAATGGGAAAATTCCAAGCCATGATGGCCCAATTTGGCATCCAGCCAAACCACAATGCATCTACCTCCTCCAATTTCAGCAAAGAGCCCATGGTAGAAGACATCACTCCAAATTCCATCCCCACACAAGCTGATCGAGGGGGTTATCACATTAATAGTCTCTCATACGGATCCTTTCCAAAAGGAAGCTCAAGACTATCCTCTCCTTAAGTTCATGGTTGGAAAGGATGAAGAGATATAAAAAAAAAACTTTGAATACAATCAAGAAAAGAGATGACATGATGGATGTCGGATCCCTTAGCATTTGTTTCCAAACGCAAGATTGCCTCCGAAGTTTTAAATGCCTATCTTTAAAAAGTTTGATGGCACGACTTACCCCAAAATCCATCTCAAAATCTTTGATGATGCCCTTCTCCCTTTGGGTGTGGATAGTGAGCTCCTCGCTCAGCAATTCCAACAATCACTTTCTAGTGCTAACCTTAAGCAGTTTTTATATTTGGATGGTTATCAAAAATAGACATGGGAATCCATTTGTAATATTTTTGTAAAATAATATCATTATAATATTGAAATTGATGTTATAAAAAGATATCTAGAAACTATTACGTAAAATCATAAAGAAGCCTTTTCCTCATTCATTACGAGGTGGAGGAAGAAAGCTTCACAAATGGTAAACAAACCAACAGATTTTGAACAAGTTGACATGGTTATGAAAAACTTACTTCCTATGTATCAAGACAGACTGATCACACAATATCTGCCAAATTTCAAAGATCTAATTGCCACCTCCTCCCTCATCGAAGACATAATTACTGTTAGATATATCAAGGATAGGTCTCAAGTATCCTTCATCCCTAGTTTCAAGACCTTATCTGATGATGATCTACTATTTAAGAATTACCAATCAATCCATTTTGAAGATTTCATAGAAGATGTACTCTTTGATGAAGTTGCATTCTTGTTTGACAAAGGGGAGAATGTCGATCCTTCCACCTTGATCCATTATACTATTAAAAAGCTCAACAACTGGTCCATCAAAGAAGAGTCTAGTCCTACTAGATTCTAAAGCTAAAAATTAAAGAATTCTATGAGCTAGAGTCAACAAAGCCTGAACTGTCTGAGTCTAAAACCTCTAAGTCCTTTGTGCCCTTTAATGTATCTTTCCTCTTTCGAGGCTAAAAAAATGAACTAGTTTTTATAATCCTTTTTTCTTATTCTCTTTTAGTGTTCCAACTGGTGAATATGAGTTTAATCAATCGAAAAAAAGAATCATAAAATAAATTAAATAATTAATGCTATTAAAGAGCCCATTAATGCTGAAACTCATTTCAAAAACAACATTCATTGCATTTGATTGCTGAAATAGGTCTAGAATAGATACAAACATCAAAAAGTTCGGAGGTCGCTTCGCCTAGAAGCCCAGTCTCAATCCAAGAATCACCATCTGCACCCAAGCCTAACCAGATTGCGAGCTCGTCAAACAGAAACTTAGGCACGTGAAAGCTAAATGGACACTCATAATCAAAGAAGAGGTTTTTAAGCAATTATCACATGAGTTTACCAAACAAGTAACATCTAAGTTGCCATCAGCTACTTCACCAAGTGGGTAGAAGTTACACCTTCTTAAGTTCTTTGCTTAAAAAAAAGGAGAATGCACAATTCATCGTAAGGTATGGTATTCCCTTTAAAAAATCATCATAGACAATAGCTCCCACTTCTAAAAAAAAGTTTCCACTCTTCTGCAAAAGGAGAAGATTTAACATCACAAGTCTTTCCCTTACAAGACCATGAACCAATGGAGCTTCCAACAAGGCTCTCAAACATTCTTCAAGGAAAA
This sequence comes from Codiaeum variegatum, assembly GCA_948294925.1. NCBI lineage: Eukaryota > Viridiplantae > Streptophyta > Magnoliopsida > Malpighiales > Euphorbiaceae > Codiaeum > Codiaeum variegatum. The sequence continues at coordinate 12,557 of CAOJBK011494183.1, read as the reverse complement.
TGATCAACAATCAGAAGAGTTGGCATCTCTATTCGCTAAATTCCCCTTGAGGTACAGAACTACATTCAAATTAGCTACTAAGGCAACACCCTACTCATTGGAATGAAAGTAATCCTATCCATTGGAAGCTTAATCTGCTCGAGTTCTCCAAGAGAGCCAAATCATTAAAATTGACCCACAATAAGCCTCTTGAAATTGAGTCAGTCTCATTAAAAAGAAGCACATGAAAGCCCTTCACTAAGCTTAGCACTACCAACTCAAGCCTGCAAGTACTTAAACAAAAGGGTCAGAGACAAAAACCTACATGAAGGTGACCTGGTCTTCAAAGAAATCAAACAACCAACATTGGATCTAAGAGGAAAATTCATACCTTCTTAGAGTGGTCCATTCATCATCATGACTAATGGAGATGTCATCCTGATGGACATCAACAGTAATGAGTTCAATCATCTAACCAATCTGGATCAACTCAAGTGATACTTTGTTTAAGCATTGCATCATCATCATCATCATCATTTCTGTAACAAGAAATACGTGGACTTGATTCTCCAAAATCATAAGTTGTATTCGAATTCTCAAAATCATAGTAAGGAGATACGTAGGCAACCCTCATGGGTATGGTCCAAAGTATTCAATAAAATTCAATGTCCTCACATCTAGGCTATTAATGTGCATAAAAAAACAAGTAAACAAATAGAAATTCAAAAAAAAAAAAGAATAAAGCCCGCTAAGCTCAAAACCCAAACGGGCAAGTTAGACAAAAGTTAGGGTACAACCTACTAAACTAAAAACAAAAAAGGTAGTCTAGGAAACAATCAAGGTAGCTCTCTAAGTTGAAAACTCAAAAGGGCAACTTAGACAAAAATTAGAGCTTGAAAAAAAATGCATTTTATTAAATTCTTATTCACCTTTCGAAACATAAAAAGGGTGAAACTTAAACATATCTCTCTAAATCACTCACCCTCTTTCAAAAGAGCATTCTTAATAGACCTCCCAAACAAAAATGACAAGTCACTCTCTAGTGGATCCTTCAAAAATGTTTCACACATAATTAATTCCCTAAGGGAACCAATCCCATCCCCAGTGGATCTCTCAAACATCAACATTTTCCTAGTGGGTTCCTCAAAACATCTCTTCAATGAGAATCAGATACAACTAAACCAAAGGAGTTAGCCAGTGACTATTCCCCAAGTGGAGTTAGCTAATGTAGAGTCGATCACAAATCCCCAATGGAGTAATAACTTCTGTCAAAGCTAAGCACCATCTTGGCCTAAAACTAGCTCAACTACAGACTTCCCTTCACCCATTTGAGATATCAACCAAGCCACTTTCGTAATCTCTTTAACCATTCGAGCAAAAGCATAGGCTTTACATCAAATGCCTAAATGAACATCATTTTCTAACCCTTTGAATCTCATATCCATGGAAGACAAGTTCATCATATCACCTTCTGTGTCACTCAAATCCAAAAAGCCTTCTTACTGAGTTGAAGCAACCGACTTGTAAAGCCTTCCCAACCTCAGGCTCTAAAATAACAAATCCATCAAAATTAGTAACAAGCTTAAACACATGAGTCCTAAGCACTAAAAAGTATCCAATTAGTCTTTACAATATGAAGCACCAAACCCTATATTGCTCGAGGTTGATTCTCTCAACCTTTTTCAGGTTCTTGCATCACCCATGCCTCATGTGGCTGATGTATGGATCTATTAATGGGGGCATCTCACAGAATACTTTACTTCTCAAAAATAAATTTTCATGAGCAAAATACAACACAATTTCAAGAAAAGCTGAAATTCACACAAACATCAAAGTTTTACAAAGTTTTTACAAAACAAAGGCCCACAATGGGACATACTCATCATGCATCTCCCTCCAAATACTAGCTTCATCCAAGGCATACTTAGGGGCATCCTCTTGGAGGAGTCTTTTACCCACAATGCAAAGGTACTACAACTACCTGTCAAAGTTCATAATATGATGAGATCAAAGCCACATATGACATAACTTCAACATCCAACAAGCCTATAAGTTCATAATATGATATGGCAACAAGCCCATAATTCAACATGGCGTGGCCACAAGTCTAAAAGTTAACATAGCATTGTTTCAAGCTTAGAAATGGCATCATCACAAGTCTAGAATCTGACATGGCACCTGTGGGTTCACCATCATTAGAATCACCTTCTGTTCAAAGATAATACTATGAACCCTTAATTTTGCACCATCAGATCATGCCTATCAATAAGAAACCATAGACTTTAATCGGGCACAAATTGGACTTAAAACGAACTAGAAAAACTTTTAAAAAATGAACCAAATCGAACACAACCCAGAGCCGCGTGGGGCTCACAAACGCACTAGAAGACGCTTAGGAGCCTGAGCCCTGGCGTGTGCGCCGGCACACCAGTATGGGCACTGAGCCTCTGGTGTAAGTGCATGGTCTCTGGCTTGTGCATGACTGTTCTAGCAGACCAATGTGATTTTTCCCTATAAATAAGAGCCTCTTGGCTGTGTTTTGAACAACCTTTTCCACTCCGAACCTCTGTCAAAATCTCTACTGAAAACCTTTACGATACAAAACCGCTGCTAGACATTACACTTGAACTAAGGAGACTCGTTCCGATTTTGCAAAGTCATCTGATCCTCCCATTCTAAAGTGATGAAAAGCAAAGGTAAATTCTTAATCCTTTAGTTTTTTGTTCCGATCCTCAAGCCGGCTAGGATTTTCATATCAAAAATAATTTTCTTTTAATCAAAAACTAAATTGATTAAAAACTTATATAGTTAATATTTTTACAAACTAAAAACAATTAGCTTTTGAACCTTCAAACAACCCCAACCCTTCACAAAAAGGGAGTACGACATAGGGTTTGATTCCCATTCCATGGGATACGCCAGCAAGCCATATCAAGGCTTCAACTCCAAAACTAATTTTATCTCATTTTTCCTATTATTGTTTTTTTATCCTTTTTATTATTTCATTTTTATTTTAGTTTTATTTCAATTATATATTTATTTTCTGTTGATATTATCTTATTATTAATTTTTATAATAACAATTGATGTGATTCCTTCTTGGCACATAATTACTAATGGAGGAATATGTCCGACCTACTTTTTAACACATCTGTTGTTAATGGAGTAGATATGTCTTTTTATTTTATTTTATCATTATTTTTATTGTTGTATTTCTGCTTTTATTTCTATATATGAATGTTTATTCAAAGGGGAATGTGTGCAATTCCTATGCCTCATAGCTAGAGGAGGGATCCCTTCCATATCTGATTCTTTTTGTTTGTATTTAATTTATTTAATTATTTCATTTATTCATTGTTAGAGGATGTGTACTCTTCCTAGTATCGCCATGTCTAGAGGAGAGACCCCTGTTATCATTTAATTTATTTTGTCATTTTCTTTATTTTAATTACTTTCATAACTTATCATTTATAGCATATTTTCTCTTGCATCATTGCTAAATGTTATATATGTTCATGCATCATAATATATTACCATGCATACATAAAATCAATTTTTTACCAAATCCATATGATTTAGAGCCAAAAGTGTAGGAATATTAATATTTTTGTAGGATTGAACTTGTATCAATTATGAGTCCCCGAATCTATTCTTTAGTTTGAGACTTGTGTCTTTTCCAAATGTGCAAAATAATATTTTTTATGGAGTTATAATCAAATGGTTTCTCAATTGCCTTGAAAACAAAACATTTTTCAAAAGTATTAAGTGTCGACTCACACACACACACTATGCGCCTAACGGGCCCATAAGGGGTTCTCCTTACATGAGACTCGACAACCGATGCTAGACCCAATCTGACCCCCACAATCGATTTCCTCATATCGAAAGCCTGAGACGTATTTGGCTCTCTCCAGAAGTCGGGGCCTCACAACTTCCAGTAGTGTCTGATTTCGGCCTTAAGACATCATAATTTTAGTGTGTTCATCACCCAATTCCTCAGGGGTTTTGTTGGATGACTCTCCCACTCCATATAGCCTTGAAAAGCTTAAAATCTTATGAAATAATTATTCCACTGGTGATCACGCTCAGCCGCAACACCTGCAAGTGCACGGGGTCGTATTAAGTAGTAAAATCGGCAAGTCCTGATATTGTTCTCCCAAGGGATTCGTTGATTTGTTCGATCAAGCAATAACTTAGTCTCATAATCTATTATCTAGCTCACAATAATCGTTGGATTTAGGAACTAATTCTTAACTAATGTAAACTTTAAAAATTGAACTTGCACTCAACAAAATTCTAAAGAAATTGAAATTCAAATCTAGAAATTAACGATGGATTTCGACTCGTATTAACTCAAATTGCATGTTTAACCAATAGTCCAATGAATATGTCAATTAATTATCAAGTGGGATTTTTCACAAAACTAGGTTTAAATCTTTCTCAAGTAATTAAACTTCTAATTTCTAAGTAATAGGAAGAGAATCTCTTCTCAATCCTATTTAATTAGAAACAACATGAAGAATTAATGAAAAATATAAAACTTTAGCAAACACAACAAGCCTATTAAGCTTTTGAATGTTCTAAATTTAAACTTTCTATCTCTAGTAAAGCCTAAACAATAAAAATCAAGAACAAACATGCCACTGTAATTCATTTAAAGAAAATAAATATCAAAAGCTAAACTTGATGAAAACCCAAAAGATTCATTGAATAAAAACGTTGATCAATCCATACAATCGAGTAATACTCGTCTAATCTAAGTAGACAAGTATGTTTAGTCATAATCAAAGCAAAAGAACAGGAAAAATAGAAGAAAGTACAGAAATCCATGGAACCCATGAAGACCCAATGAGGTTTCAACCAAATCCTTGTAATCCTTACTCTAATTTGGGATGATGATTCGCAATCCACACTTAAAAACCTTCTTTGGTCTCTTTTTCTAAGATTCTTAGCTCTTTTCTAGGGTTTTGGAGCCCTAGAACGAATTTAAGTGAAATTAGGTGAGAGTTTTAGCAAGAGTTCCCTAAATTTGAACGTTTCCAGCTTATATATAAGTTTCAGAGTGCTGTCACGTGCGGCTCTCATGGCATGTTCCCTTGCCCGTGACAGGCCTCTGCGAGTTTGCCTTTGGTTTGGTTGAGAGGCAGAGAGCACTCACAGTCCCTATCACGGCTTTTGACAGGGCCTGTGAGAATCTACTGTCTCTCTGCGTCCTTATCTATCTTCTCTCACGTCCTAAGTCTCTCTCTGTCACGATCCGTGCCGCTGGTCGTGATAGTCCACTGCCTTAAAATCTTCAACATTCTCATGGGTTGTCTCATAGGTCGTGAGGCAGCCTTGAGCCTTGATGTTTCGCTTCATTTTCACGTATTTTCTTCATCTTTTGAGCCCGAACCTCGAAATAGTTCCTCCTAGTTCCAGAATCCAATTGATTGCTTAGAAATGACTGAAAATACTAGAACAAACACATTAAATTCAATTTAACAAGTAAAATCTACTATGAATATGGGATAAATAATGTATAATTTGCTAGTTATCAACTAGGCATGCCAAAAAGATTATTAGATATTTTTTGGATTACAGGCGTGCTAGAGAAAAATTTCCTCAATATAGATTTTTCTGAGTTCTAATCAAAATGGTTTGAATTCCCAAACGCCTTTACCACAATTTTTTTGAATTTCAAAATTGAAAATTGATAATAATAGTAGAAAATTTGAAGGATAATAAAGTTTGTTGTATTGATTTTTTGGAACTTTATGATTACAATAATTGAAAATTCTAAGAAAACTAAAAAATGACAGCAAAAACAAAGGAAAAAAATGGATCAGTGAAAAACTGAAATTTGTTAAGGCTAAGTTGATTTGTTGATATTTTGTAGATAATTGTTGTTTTTGGTTGGATGATTGGATGGTGATTTCATGTTTCTACCCCCTACTGCTTTTTATAGCCCCTGATGCTTGTTCCCCAAGCCACCGCTTCACTTAATGAGCCATGAATTCTGAGGAGTTAATGTATATTACCTTACTTTCTTCTCAAGCATTAATTTCTAGAATCTTCTTTCTTTATCACCAAGACACTATTTTCAAAATCTTCTTTATCAATCTTAATCTCCAAGTTTGTACAAAGTGGATCATTATCTCTTGGACTTTCTTGAGGATTCAAAGAATAATGGGGTTTTGGGCTTTTAATAAGTTAATTTCCCAAAACATAACATTTGTGCACAAAATATTTGAGATTACCTTTTATCTCAAAATTAGATCAAAAGTTAACCATGAAGTCATAGCATTGATATCATACAAAAAACTCAAAATTTAGCTCGAACTTCTAGATTGAAATTTCCCTAGGAGTACCACTAGGGATTTCGGCCAATTTTGCAATAATTTGGTTATTTTAAGTTTATGGACTGTTCTGAGACTTTTGACTTTAAAAATGGATCAATAACAAAGTCTTAGCGTTAATATCATGCAAAAAACTCAAAATCTTATATGGACTTCAAGATCGAAGTTTTCTTAGGGGCACCACAAGAAATTTGAGAAACTTTAGCACATTTCAGTTATTTTTAGTTTTATGGATTATTTTAAAATTTTTTAATCTCAAAATTGAATCAAAGGTTAATCATAAAGCCATAGAATTTATATCATGTAAAAAATTCAATATCTTGTATAGACTTTTGGATCGAAATTTTTGTACGAGTACCACTAGAAATTTCAACCAATTTTACACATTTTGATTTATTTTCTTTTTAATTTTAAGGATTGTTTTCAGATCTTTTGACCTCCAAATTTTATAAAGATTAATCACAAAGCCATAATATTAATATCATGCTAAAAACACAAATGGTGTGTTTGGCATTATGTTTGCTAAAAGTTCTTTTGGACAAAATTTTTTTATATTTTGTTTAAAAGTGCTTTTGTAAAACTGTTTTTTCAAGAAGGTAAATTGATATTTTTCTCAAAAGATATTTTGAAAAAGTAGTTTTAGAAGAAAAAAAAGTAAAAAATTAATCAATTAATTTTTTTTAAAAAAAATTATAAAAGAACTTTTACAACTTTCAACAATAATGTCAAATAGACCCAAAATTTTCGCTCGAACTTGTGGGTCATTATTTTTCTTAGGGTACCATTGGGGATGTCGACCAATTTTGCGAATTTCAAATATTTTTAATTTTATGGATTAGTTTAAAACATTTTAATCTCATAATTGGATCAAAAGTTAATCACAAAGCCATAACATTATATCATGCAGAAAATTAAAAATCTTACCCAAACTTCTAGATCAAAATTTTTCTAGGGCTAGCATTACGAATTTCAGCCAGTTTTGCATATTTTGATTATTTTAAGTTTTATGGATTATTTTGAGACTTTTATACCTCAAAATTGGATTAAAGGTTAATCAAGAAGCCATAACATTAATATCATGTAAAAATTTAAAATCTTGCTCAGACTTCTAGATAAAAAATTTCCTAAGGGTACTATTAGATATTTCAGCCAATTTGCATGTTTCAGTTATTTTAAGTTTTGTGTACTATTTTGTGACATTTTTTTCTCAAAATTGGATGAAAGGTTAATCATCAAGCCATAACTTTAATATCATGCAAAAAACTAAAAATCTTGCCCGAACTTCTGAATCGAAATTTTCCTAAAGGTACCTATTGAAATTTCGGCCAATTTTCCATATTTCAATTATTTTTAGTTTTATGGATTATTTTGAGACTTTTAAACCTCAAAATCGGATCAAAGGTTAATTACAAAATCATACAATTAATATCATGCCAAAAATACAAAATCTTTTCCGGTCTTCTAGATCGAATTTTCTTAGGGATTTCAGTCAATTTTACACATTTCTGTTATTTTTAGTTTTATTGATTCTTTTGTGATTTTTTGACCTCAAGACTAAATCAAAGATTAATCATAAAGTCATATCATGTAAAAAAAATTCAAAAACTTGCTCAGACTTCTAGATTGATATTTTTTTAGGGGAATCACTAGGAATTTCTGTTATTTTTAGTTTTATTGATTATTTTGAAATTTTTTTACCACAAAATTAGATCAAAGGTTAATAAATAAAGCTATAGCATTAATATTATGCCAAAAAGTAAAAAATTTTTTTGAACTTTTAGATTGAAATTTTCCTAGATGTACAAGTAAATTCTTGGTTTGAGCTTGGTGAAGGATTATTGTTAAATTGGAGTTTGAGTGAGTTTATAAAATATACTAATATTTAACCCTAATATTAATTGTTTTGTTGATTTGTTATCAAATTGACATATACATTTTGATTATGATTATTTGAAACCCTTTGTTTATTCATTATGGTTGAAAACCTTGAAACTCTAAATTGCCATAATTTGTTGCTAATGAACTTATATATGAAACCGTATGAATTTATTGTAATTATTGAATAACCTATAATATACTTGACTTTATTAATTCATTATACTTGTTTGACTTATCATGAATTCAAATTGATTAAAACTTATTTTTATGCATTATTAAATTAAAATTGATTAAAATTTATTTTTATGCATTATTAAATTTATTTTTATTGATTAAAATTTATTTTTATTAAATATTATTTTTTTCAAGGAACACATTAATACGTAGAAACACTGATAAGCAGCAACTAGTTACTAGACCCATAACATAAGAACAGAAACTCAGAGGTTTTGTGAGTGATAGGTGGGCTAGGTTTTGGGTTTAATTGAGCTGCCTTTTCTTGATTGGGCTTTAGGTGATTCTGATTAGGCCGGGTTCATGCCTGGTCTTATGAAGTTGACCTGTCAATGTTGCCAACAAAATGGGTCAAAACCTGATGGAAAAAGGCATGAACTTGTTGAATGAGTGAAACAATTCAGGAAAATCAGTTCCACCAATATTGGAAGAAGTTCCTTCAGAATTAGATGTTTGATTAGTTTAAGAATATAATTTTATCAGTTGTTCATCATGTTTTGTTTTCTAACTAAACACAGAAAAGATTTCAAATGGGTAGTACACATTTGTAGTAACAGCAACAGTTCTCAATGTAAATGAGTAGAGCATTGCCTGAGACAAACACATCAAACAAAACCTTAAAATATATTTACAACACAGACTGGGAGTTCACAAAATGCAAACATGATCCTTGATTTAGATAATTCAGCAGTATTAGCCCTCCCATTACACTTATGAATATGAAAATGGAAGCCTCTAGCATGCCAATTCCTAGTTTCTTCTAACTATACTTATTATTCGACTCCCTTCCAATGACAAACAAACTCTCTTCATTCAAGCTACCATAACAGAACAGTTCAATATGAAGTTACTCAGCCTGTTTCTGCCACATTCAAGAGGCCTCCATTGCAATTCTTCCGTTTCAGCACCGGGGCAACAAGTGTATATAGCCATGCCATCTCCTGAATAAGACACCATTGATGTAGATGCACCTATTACAAGTAACTCATTGCCAAGAGACTTAAAAGCTACACCCCATCCTCTTGAAGAGTGAGCTCTTACTGGTACTTGTCCTATTTTCCTCCATGTTTTGCTCCTTTTCGAGTACACTTTGAGCTCGTTTGATGAAGTTTCAAGCGAGTAAAGCTCATTGTTCACAACAGCAACAAGAGGCGGAGATTGGAATGTCGCAACGGGAGTGTCCTCCAACATGTTTGGAATTAGTTCCCATGATTTTTCATCATCATCATACACTTCTGCACAAGTAAGAGACTTTCCATCTTCATTTCGGCCGCCGATGACAAAAAATTTGTTGTCCATGTAACAACCTGAACAAAGCTTTCTTTTCTCTTGCATCCTTGGGAGAGTTTCCCATGTCTTAGTGTCAGGATTGTACTTTTCAGCAGAATTCAGAACAGAGCCAGCTTCTGTCACTCCACCAGCCACATAAGCAAAACCACCACAAGAAGCTGAAGCGAAAAGACACCGAGGCATGATCATTGAAGGGCCTTTTCTCCAGCTATTAGTTTCCAATTCATATCTCCAAACAACAACACCATCAATTTCTCTTCCTGAAATGATCAAATGAGTTCCTGCACAAACGGTTTCCTTATCTCCTGAAGAAAAACAAGAATCTGCAGGCAAATCCGGAAGCTTTCGACGAGCAATAAATTGTCTATCAAATGCCCACCAACCACTATCTCCAGTTGTAAAGATAAAAACAGATGATTCTTTAACCCCAAGTTCTCTCCTAATCTTAAAAAGCTCACCACTTTTGATAATACCAAAAATTCGCTTATTAACCAATGGAAATTTCCAGTATTCTGATCTTGGAACCCTTGCTAAAATTTGATTCTCTACTTCATCACTGAGCTGGGGAACTTGTGAGTAATCTGCATCCTGAGGTTGTACACTTGAGGAACTACCTACACTGCTCTCACTTGACCAAAATGCATACTTACTAGTACCTTCTATACCATTGCCATTTTTTTCTGGTGATGTAATCCAAAATCTATCACCAGAATCCTCTTCTGGGTTCTTTTTCTTCCTCAGATTATGATCATTTTTGCATCCGTTAAGCCTCTTTGTTGGAGAACTATTAGAAGTAATCCAAACTCTATTGCTTGAATCTCTATCTAGCACACCTTTATGAACATTAGAATAATTTTTGCAGACACCACTCCCTTCTTGTTCACCCCTAATTTGTTTTCCTTTGGACATGGATTGAGCCCTTTCAAAATCCAAACTTCTCTGTATCAAAAAGGAAAAAAAAAAATGATAAATTCAGAATCAGGTATATTTTTGAGAATAAACATACAGAAAATAGAAAAGAAAAAAGACCCAAAAAAATGGATGATGAGGAGGATTCTAGAAGTGACAAATTAAATCAATTAATCACATTTATATCAAAACTAATTGTAATAATGAGAGTTCAAAGACCCAAATGAAAATTGAGAGGTCATGACCACATTCATGAATGGATTGGATTCCAAAAAAAAGGAATAACATGGAAATAACCCAATTGAATCAAATGAAAGAATGTTTTTATACCATGAATAGAATGACAAATACAAAACCTGAAAGACACCAAAGATGGGAACTGTAAACAATCAAATCCAATAAGTCAATCAATCTACAACCTATATATATATATATATATATATATATACATAAAATTAAAAAAAAAAAAAAGACACATACAACTCATAAAGAAGAAGAAAAGAAAAACAAGCAGAAAACAAACCCAACAAAAGTAAGGCGTGAATGGTGGTGAGAAAGAAATATGGTCAACAAAGAAACTCAAATTGCACATTTATATATATACGAAAGATAAAAACAAAAGAGAGAAAAGCTTTACCAGGGAAGTCAGAGTCTGAGTCTAAGTCTAAGAGAAGTAAAAGAAGGGACGGTTACAGATACAGAAGAAACGATTTCATCAAAAACACAACTCTCAATGAGTCTCAGATTAAAACAACCCAACAATTTGGAGTAAAGGAAGAGAGAGAATTATATATGTATGGATTATATGGGTTTGTGACACAAATCAAATTTAAACCCAACCCATTTGTGCTAGTTGTGAGTTATTGTGGGAAGATTAAAATATTCTGTAATTGATTTTTAGTACTAATAATTAAAAGAAAAATTAGTGTGTTGTTGTTGCTTTTACTATTATCAGCACTTCCTTGTCCAATAACAAAACAATTTTAATTTTTCAAGAAAAGGCAATTCCTTTGGACTTTGGAGAGTGAGAATCTGTTTTCTGTTTCTGTGTTATGAAAGAGATATACATTTTTAAATCTGTTGAGAGAGAGAGAGAGTGAGGCAAAAGTCAGTTGCGTTTTCCTCTTTGTTTTTTCTTCTAGTTTTTTAATAATAATAATATTATTATTATTATTATTATTATTTTCCCCCCAAAGAATATTATTATTATACAATTGCTAATATACATTTCTATTATTGATTTGCTAGGGGCAAATCCACTCTATGATGATAGAAGTGGGAAAGACGCGCTTAATAGTAGTACATTTTTTATATTGTTTGTGTTAGCAGTGTACGTCCTAAATCTTACACTCAGTATATGAATGTAAACGAAAATTTTATTGACTTTAGTATATATATATTTTTTAAAGAAAACATTCATTGTATAGAACGTATATGTGTCCCTTAAATATTCTATATGAAATCTATTCTCAAAGAATTTGAGAATATGAGTGATGGATTGCCCTTTATCAGATATTTTAAAGGTTGTTCATGGTCATAGGACTATTGGTAGGGACGCCATTAATCCGGGAAACTATCACATCTGTTGTCATCCGTAATAAGTATGAGATACTTATTAGTATGGAGGTAGTGAGTCTAATGCTACAAACATGTTATGTCGTGACAACACGTGAGCATACTCATGGCATGAGTAAGTTGAATAATGATGCCAGATGATGGATACATGGATCGTTACTAATTAGTCAATATCACATCATCTAAATCATGATTTTACATATAATCCTTAGATTTGAGGTGATATGTTATCTGGCATATTGGTGGCTATACTTTGATACTGCTTACGTACCGATACTAGTCATGTATTGGTTAATAGCATGTGGTGGCCATAATCAGTGGTATGTTGGGATAAGTGTTTAACTAAGAAAGAATT
>CAOJBK011492909.1:0-14247 GCA_948294925.1 Codiaeum variegatum | reverse complement strand
GGAACAGATTCACTAGAAAGTGTTTCTAGTAGGAGTCGAGAATACCAAGGACTAGAACTTAAAAGTAATCAAATAATCGAAGCATTTAGAGTTTGACGAATCCATGACTCTTGTTAAGATTGAGAATCCATAATGAAGGGACTTAAGTTAATGGTAACTATGTCCATTGGTCCATGCTTATATGTTCATTTACTTGGTTGTCAGTATTCATTCCTATTTAGGTAGTCGCGATATGTTGTGCTAGACGTCACTCACGACTTGCGAATTATGTATCAGATGGGATTTTATATGTAGACATAGGAAAAGAGTTTCCTATCTCATTGCTATTTAGGGCATGAACCTAGTGATTCACACATCGTAAAGTATTGAGCAAGCATAGCGTAAAGATATTATAATTAATGTCCAATTGAAATGTTAAATTAACAATTAATTATAATCGAATTGAACTTGTGATTGAATTCACAAAGATGCTAGCATATTTTGAAGTTCATTTCAAAGGAGTGTATTTCAATTTAGTCCTTTTGTATGAGATACAAAACACGAAAGAGAAAATTGAAATTTGGACTAAGTACTTAAGCAAAGTTAATTAGTCATGTGATGACTATGTGTAGAATTTTTTCATTAATTAGTAAGATGATCACAACTCACTATCCACTTTGTCATTGTCATGACATGTGTTTTCATGGAAAATTCCAAGTCATGACAAGTGCCTTATTTAATGGAAGTGATTAGTGACTCATCTAATTAGTGGAATTAATCTACATATAAAAGGAAAACTGTTTGCCTAAGCTCATTACGTTAAGAACTTTTGAAGAGTTCAAAAGGATTTCTAACTTAGAGTTTTAGGATTTTACCTTTGCTAAGGAAGTCTAAGGATTTAACACACTCCCTTATTCCCTAACTTGGAGTTGAAGCTTGAATATAAGCTAAAGGGCAACCTAGAGAGTTAAAGGATCAAGTCTTGCATCAAAGTGAAGGGGACCTCAAGCTTGCTCAAGCTTGGTGTGAGATAGTTAGAGGCTTCACACTTGGGGAGCTCATTAAAGCAAAGGAGAAAAGTATTTGATACATTTCTTTTGTATGCTTTGTGTCATTGTGTTTTGCATAAAATTGGTAGATCAAGTTGATGGGGGTTAAATGTGGTCCACCATGTTCAAAAGATTTATCAAAGAGTTTGATATAAATGCATGTGAATAATATGTTAAAATGTTTTAACAAATATTTGTAATGTTCAAATGTTTTCAAAGAGTTTGAAACATGAAAATGAACATATTTTGTTTAAAGTGTTTAAACAAAAAGGTTTTAATATTGAAAAATTTGAAAACTACGATTTTCCCCATGTTCCGCTGCACGACTCGCAGTTCCCTTCACATCAGTGCATCTCAAACTAGAGGCTTCAGACTTGGGGAGCTAAATGAAGGAGGGAGGTTAGGTATTTGATACATCTAAACCTTCTTGGTTAAATATAGTTCTTTGCACATAAATTGGTATAAATATCATTGATTGGGTTATAGTCTCATACTTAGGTTCAGGCATTCTTTAAAGAGTTTGAAAAATGTCTAAACCTACTTAGTTAAAAGAGTTTTTAATAAATTTTTAAAGAAATCAAAATCTTAGTTAGGGCAATATTTCAAAGAGTTTGAAAAATTGCCTAACTGACTTTGTTAAAAGAGTTTTAACAAAGAACTAAGTTTCCAACGTTTTCCAAATTGAAATGCCAAAATTTTCATTTTTGCTTCTGCTGCGTGACTCGTAACTTTCTTCACCGCCTAATCTCAAAATTCTATAAGATTCACTTACTCCTGATATTTGTGAATAGGTTTTCAGAAGCCTAAGTAAAATTCTGAGGGGATTAGTTGAGTTTGGGAAGGACTTTGCTGAGATTAGATTGTATAAAGTGAACATGTGTATGGGTTACTCTATTTAGATTAAAATAGAGTTAATAGTGAAATATCAGGGTTGTATCCTTAGGGACTAGATACAGGTGTTAGTGCCAAACCATTATAAATTTATGTGTCTGCTTAATCAATCTATTGATGCATACATGTACTTAGTTACATAATTACCTGACTCTGCATCTGACACTTCACTTCAATAATATAAAAACCAAACTTAACTCTAAAATTAAGAATACTTATCCTAAGAAAAGCTATAGACTTCTAATCTAATAGCTAGCTAACTGCTAAGACTATCAACTGAGATCTTAATTGAACTCTTCTTGATATATGATCAGTTATTTTCAAAGAACTTATTGAAATATCTTACAAAGCTCTTATGTGCTTTATCTAATAACTTAAAAATATATTCTGATCAGTTGTATTGGGAACTAATTTGGGCCAAAAATCTACTTTGATGAAAAAGAGTCCAATTCATCTCCCTTTTAGATGTCAAAATCGCATTATCATATTGGTATCTAGCTATTTGGGCTATATTTCTAAGCATAATGATATGTTTTGGAATATTGGTACAAAATGAAACTTAGTATATTAGTTATTTATATAATTGCATATACTTACGTTAGTAACATTTTTCACAAATTCAAAGTCAATTTTTTTTCAAAAATATGGTGCATATAGTAAGGGGGAGCCTTGCATCTTTTCTATTAAAAATTTGAAATACTATGTTCTTTTGTAATCATTAAAAATGGTTTACATTTGCTTAGAATTGAATATCGATTTGTTATTATAAAATAGGGGAGATTGTTGTATAATTCCAAAACCATATTTGATTTATATCATTTTAAATCATGTAATATTATTAAAACATATGTGTTTTAACCAAGTTGTTTTGCAAGGGTAAATTTTACAAGGACTTAGAGAATAAAGTTGAAAAATCAAGTTTTGGCTTTAACATAGTCATTTGGAACACTTGGAAAATGGATGTATAAGGATCACCACATAGACATTTAGAAAAGAAATGACACAATCATTATAAAAATGATAATTTTGTTAGAAGTAGCAACTATAAATAGTCATTGGCAAATGCCCCACACAACCATTTTAAAAGGGAAAACTACTCAGAAGCATTTGAAAGGAATTTACATGATTCTACACAAATATTTAAAGCATCTAAAAATGATTATGCATAGATGTTCACACAACCATTTGGAAAAAAAAAAAGCAATCAGTTATGTATGATGAAGCAATTTTTTTGGGAAAAATAAGCCTTTTGACACAGTTGTTTGGATAAGATTTACACACCCCTTTGAAGTGATCTCAAACAAATATTTCATATCCATTGAAGATGACATCACACTTATTTTTTGAATGTTTGGGAGGAAAATTAAGTGCAATCTCTCACCATATAAAAGAACAACTTCTCCAGAGGATTGAGGAAACTTGATACAACACTTATTGAGTAAATCTTTAGCAAAAATTTCACTTTCAAATATTAAAACCCTAAATCCTTATTTTATAAGAACTTTCATTCTTCATTGTTATTCTTGAAGTTCTTGTGCACATGAGCTAGTATTCTCATTTCAAATTATTAGCTCGCTTTTATAATATTATAACAAGTCTTTTGAAGACTTGAAAACTAGTAATCTCTCTTATTTATATTGTGTGTTGTATCCCGACTTGAGTGTAAAGGGTGAAATCTCGTGAAACTAGAAGCTTGAAGACTCCGACTGAAGCTAATGGAACCTCAATCAGATGGCGATTAAGATAGTGGATGTAGGAGGGAGGATTTACTTTGAATCACTATAAAAATATTGAGCAATCTCTATCCCTTCTCTTTATACTTGTTTAAATATTCTCGCTTACTAAGTTTTTCATATTATCACACTTTCTTATTAATATATTTAAAAATTACTTTTTATATCATCATAAAAGCTTTGTTCATTGATCATATAAGTGCTAAAATTATTTTTTGAAATAGGGTTTACAAATATAATTTGAAAAATCTTTAAAAATTTTATTCTACCAATTCACCCTCTCTTGGTATCGTTGCTAGGACAACAGGGTGCCTAAATGGCATAATTTTAAAAAAAAATTAACAAACATTTTACTAAGTTCAATAATAATCTCATAGCACCAGATGATAAAAAGAAAAATGAAAGTGGAGTCTAACAACATCAAATCCTTAGAATTGATATTTGACAGTTGGGGTGTGCTTATTTTTTGCTCTTCTTCATGATTATGTTTTTAGAGATGATAATAGAAAAATGAAAATAACAAATATAAAGATATTACTAATGAGAATTCACTTAATTTATTATTTTTAAAATGATAAAGTTGTATCAATTAATATTTTTTTTTACTTATTATGAAGTTCTTTAAGATTTTTAATATAAATTGTCAAATTGTGATGTAGAAGCAGAAGAAAGTTCAATACTCTACAAATCAAATTCTACTCTAAGTATTCATAGATGTACCTTTGCCCTTCAATTTTGTCTTTAATGCACATTTGATTTCAAAATTTTTCATATGATTAGCTCTATAAATAACAAAGAATTGATAATTGGAACTCTCAAATTTCATTCTAAAGATAATATATTCACATCTATTTTTTAGTAGAGTTCATCCAAGTGCCTTGAAACAAAATTAGAAAAGGATTAACTGTGCACTTGCAAATAACTATTTATGTAAATTATGGTACAGAACCTAAAAAGTTTCCTGAAATTTGAAACAATTGGATTGTTTGCTATTTATTAATACTAAGGGACCCAAGAGGGATTATTAATAATTGATTGTTTGTTGTAAACTGAATCATAAAGGTGTCATGACTTAATGATTATAGGAAGATATCTAGGTTGTCATAACTTTTCAGTAGAATCTCAAGAATTTCATAAAATTTTCAATACTAAAATGATTTTATGCTTGATCAATTAACAAAATTGAGATTTGAAATGTTTAAGATTATTTGTCTTTCTTGTGATGTTAGTAGTTATATAGAATGCAATTGTTGCTTGAATAGTCTTGGTAGCTTTGGTCAATAAATAAGTTAAGGTTCTAAGTTTGTATTTATTTGGATATAAAGTTATGAATGGTGTTCATAGAATTAGAAGATCATAATAGGGATTGGAGCCTTAGGTGAGTATACTCACCTTAACTTTCTTCAAGACCATCACTGCATATCATATTGTTAATGAAAAAATCAATTTTGGATATTTATTTTGATTATTGTTTCATGAGACCATTTAGGTCTATTTGTTGATATCTATTATCGTACAAAATAATGAACTTAGTCATTGACCATATGTATACAGGATGTTCATACTGATGGAGGTTATACCATCAGATTCTGTGACCTGTGACTAAGCTGATATAATCAGATGTATCCGTATCCTACATAGAGATGACATTTTTCTCTGGTCATATAGTTGGCCAAGTAAAAAAAATTTTTTGTTATGACACTATAGGGATAGGAGTCCATTCTGATTTTGTTAAGGCCTTATAAAGATGGTGGTTTCATCTCACTCATAAATGTTTATTTTGATTTTCTGTCTCATTGAGTTTGTCTTATCATTTTGTATAGTGTCATTTATTCTGGCATAATTGATTTGTTAACCTATAATTAGTTTATGATATTGATTTTTATTAATATTGAAAGCCATTAATATCAAACTATATTGCTTTCTTATTTATGTATACGCATTAAGGTCACAGATCTCATTTGTTTCCTTTCCCGTAACATTTCAGGTTTACCATATGAGTAGCAAGTGTTTTATGTATGAATTTGTTAGCCTCATGGTTTATCCTTCTAAAATTTTATGGTTACAAAATTGATTGATATAAAAAAAAGTTACTATTAATGAACTTATTATGTGTCAAAGAATCATTATTTAAGCACCCAATTTATCAGCTCAACAAGTTCTTAAAGCTGCATAATTCAGGAGCCTAGATGACAAAAATTAGTCGCCTAATAAGATCCATTAAACCCCTAATAGATATGTAGTAAGTGAAAATGTTAAAATGGACCAGTACTATGAATGTTCTTAGTATGACACAAATCATATTTGAAAAACTAAAATTCTCATGCATTGGTTCCTTAAGGGATCAGGACATTGATTGTGGGATCAACAGACTAATCCATTAAGAAAGAATATTCTTTAACTTTACAAATGAAATAATACAAAACATCTTCATTTCTTATTTGCTTCCTATGGCTAGCAAGTTGGGAAGTCTGAAAAAGCCTAATTTCTAATAAAAAGAAAATGTCACTTATTAAATCACAGTGACAGGTATCTATTAAAAGAGCTGTTAGGTTGACAATTTTTGAAATTAAAATATTTTCGTTTCTAACAGGTAGTTTAGTTCTAACCTCTATAAATACCATTTCAAAAAGTCATTTAAGAGGTTTATTGATTCATAGTTGAGATTAGAGTGTTCTTAATTTTTAGATTCATCAAGAATGTTTATTACTTCCAATCATCCATCTCGAAAATCATCTTCATCTCTCCTCATCAAAAGATTGAAAGAATTTCTTATGCATTAAATCTATTTTCTCAAGTGTGCATTAAAGTTTTCCAACTACATTCCTTAAGATTGCATACATTAATTCTTTCATATTAAAAAAAATCCATTGAGTATTGAAATATATTGATCCATTGTATGAATTTTGTAATAAAAGCTTTGTTTGTACTTTAAATGTATTCTATGTAATTATAAAGGTTTTCAAACATCTGTTGAAGCCTGTGTTTATATTAGGGGTGTCATAGCTATCCAATTAAAAGTCTATGAGAGGTTCATCTATTCATATGAATAGGTGAGAGATTTTCAGAATGCTTAGTAAAATTCTAAGGGGTTAGAGAAAGGAGATATTTCTCTAGGGTTAGGCTGCTAGGACAATTAGGACACTATAAGGCTTTACTTTAGCTATGTTAAATAGATAAAACATAGTGGAAACTCTCAAAGTGTGAGCTTTTGGGACTAGATGTAGGCTTAAGTGATGACCCAGTATAAATCAATGTGTTCTATCTCTCTTTAACTTCTTGCATTACATTTTAGTTTCCTAACTAATTGAATTTGTAAACTGAGAACTATTTATTAAAATGATTTTGTTTAAAATCTTGCCTTTACAATTTATCACTCTCATTTTCATCATTTTAATACATCAATATTAGTAAACACCTTCAAGCTACTAAACACATGTCTTAGGGGACTAACTGTAAGTACTGATTTACTGCTATAAATATCTTCAGGCTGCTAATTAGCATAATAAGATACTTATTGCTTTAATCCTTGTTAGAAATCCCATAATATTTGGTAAAACAAGTTCCCCTTTGGACTAATAATCACTTGCTGGATCTAGGCACTTGAACACAGTCTGAAAATTCAATCAATTAAGCCAAAAATTTTGAAAAGTCAAATTCAACCCTTCTTGGACTCCTGATCTTACTCTCAATTGGTATCAAAGTAGGTCTTTTCACATTATCCAGGTTAAACATCTACAAAGGAAAGATTTTGTCATGGTTAGTCAGTCACATGAGGAACCATTACTACCTGTGGGGCAATCAGTTAACATACCTCCACTTTTTAATTGAACTCACTACTCGTATTGGAAAACAATAGAGACTCACTTCATCCAGGCCATTGACATAGCAACCTAGACAGTCATCTAAAATGGTGCTAAAGTTCTTATGAAGATAGTGGAAGCTAGAAGTGTTCCCAAGCTAGACTTAGAATATGATGAAGCTTATTAGCAATAAATCTCACTTAATGCAAAAGTTATGAACATATTACATCATGCATTGACTCCTTCTGAATTTAACATTATTTTAGGTTGCACTAATGCAAAAGCAATATAAGATAAGAAAGAGAACACCTATGAAGGAACAAAAATATTCAATGAGGTTAAAGTTAACATCCTTATAAAGGAGTATGAGCTCTTTGAGATAAATCCATCTGAAAGCATCACTGCTGTGAATATCAGATTAACAAACTTAATGAATTAACTTGCTACCTTAGGGTGTGATATGCCAGGAAAGAATCAGATTCATAAGATACTTAGATATCTTTCTAAGGAATTGGACTTTAAGGTTAATATATTGATAGATAAGGATGAGCTTACAATGGATGAACTCATAAGCAATCTCTTAACTTTTAAGATGGTCATAACTAAGAGAGTTGAAGCAGAAGCTAACAAAAGAAAATAATTACATTGGCAGCTAAATCAGATTTATCTAACTCAAATGAAGTAGCTGCCTTGGAATAAAAATGAATAGGTTTTTTAAAAGACAAGGAAACAAACATTAGAGGCCCAACAGAAAGGAAAAGAGCAGAAAAGTTGAAACTCTAAAGAAAGAATCAATTGAGGTAGTGTGTTATTAACTATAACAAGCTTAGACCTATAAAGCTTAATTACCCAAAACTGATGAAGTAATCCTCCAAAAAGAAGCAAAAAGAGGTATTAGTAACCTAAAGTAATAGTGAAGGCTCCCAGGTAACTAATGATGACTCAGAAAAGGATGAGAAATCCAACCTATGTTTAATGTTAGCTCAATCAACTCTCCAGAGGAAAAGGAAACTAATGAGGTATGTTTGAGTAGTAAGAGGACATCAGATGACTAACATGTTGATAGTGGCTACTCAAAACACATGATAGGAGATGAATCAAAGTTCTCCAAGCTAAGGAAATCCAGTTAGGGCTATATGAGATATGGGGATAAGAGTAAAGCTAAAATTGTTAAAAAGAAAACAATTAGATCCAAGCCCCTTATCAATGATGTCTCATTTGTGAAGGGCTTGAAGTATAACTTGCTCAGTGTTAATCAACTGTGTACAAAAATAGGCATGTCATCATTGAGGCCACCTGTATGGAGGTTCATTAAACCATTCATAAAAGTACCTTATTAGTTGGTTTGCATGTTGGTATTGTATAAATAATGAATTTAAATAAATGGAATGTCAAAGGTAAAAGTTTAATCTCTAAAGAAGACAACAATTGGCTATGGCATAGATTACTGGGGCATATTAGTATGCAACATATTGCTAAACTGGTAAGTAAAGGTCTAGTTTTTTGTTTGCCTCGAAAAAAAATTTGAAAAAGAGCATGTTTGTGATGCATGCCAAAAAGGCTAACATATCATATCCTTTTTTAAGGAAAAGTTAGTTGTCACAAAAACTAGGCCCTAGAACTCTTACATTGTCCTATTTAGACCTATATCACCTAGAAGTCTAAATGTAAACAAATATGTTTTTGTTATTGTAGATGACTACTCTAGGTATACCTGGGTACTTTTTCTTACTACTAAAAAAAGAAAATTTCTCATATTTTGTCCATTTTTGTACGAAAGTATAGAATGAGAAGGGTTATACAATAATAACTATTAGCATAATTCAAAAATGAAATGTTTGACTCCTATTACAAGCACCATGGAATCACACATAACTTTTTTTACTTCTAGAACACAACAAAATGGGATAGTTGAAAGAAAGAATAGGACATTAGAAGAGATATTAATAACCATGATAAATAAAAGTTCTCTTCCTAAATACTTATAGGAAGAAGCAACCAACATAACATGAAACATCCTGAATAGGGTCCTAATCAGGCCCCTAATGGACAAAACACCTTATAAGCTATGAAAAGGAAGGAAACCCAATCTTTCTTACTTTCATGCCTTTAGTTGTAAGTGTTTCAACTTAAATAATAAGAAATATTACTTGAGAAAATTTGACTCAAAATCTTATGAAGGTATCTTTCTTGGATATTCCACAACTAGTAAAGCATATAGAGTTTTCAATAAAAGAACACTAACTGTGGAAGAATCCATACATGCTTTTATTGATGAATCTAACCATTTGTATGACAAAGTTTGAAAAGATGATGATGAAGATATAAAAGTAGCAAAGAAAAATGAAGAAGTGGTTGGCGACCTAAAAGAAGAAATTAAGAATGATGAAGAGGTTACTAAAGCATGTTAATAACAATCGGTCGATGATCAGTCACCTTATCTTCCTAGATATTGGAAATTCTATAAAGAACATCTAAAAATGAACATTCTTGGTAATCCATCATAAGGAAGGCTCACCAGATCTGGACCTAAGGAAGCCCTACATAATGAAAATTTGATCTTGGCCATGTAAAAGGATATGAATCAATTTGAGAGAAACCAAGTGTAGAAGCTAATACTAAGACCAGAGCTCCAATCAGTCATAGGAATAAGATAGGTGTTTAGAAACAAATTGGATGAACATGGTACAATGGTGAGAAACAAAGCCAGGTTAGTGGCCTAGGGATGTAATCAGTAGAAAGGTATTGATTTTAATGAAACATTCACTCATGTTGCTAGGCTTGAAGCCATTAGGCTCTTGTGTTTTGTTGCATGTTTTAAACTTTCCACCCTTTATTAAATGGACATTAAAAGTGTAACATTTTTAATGGATTTTTAAATGAAGAGGTATATTTTGAACAACCACCTACATTTGAAAACCCTCAGGAGCCTGGTTATGTTTTTAAACTTTTAAAAGCTCTTTATGGTTTAAAACAGGGCCCTAGAGTGTGGTATGAATGTAGTAGTACATTTATTTTAGACAAAGGGTTTATAAGAAGAAAAATTGGATACTACCTTGTTTATTAAATCATATAATCATGATATGCTCATTGTGTAAATATATGTGGATGATTTAGTATTTGGTACTACTAATCCAACTATGTATGAGCAATTTTCTAAGGATATGTAAGAGGAGTTTGATATGAGTCTAATGAGTGAACTTAACTTCTTTCTTATCTCTAAATTAAGCAGAAACTTGAAGGTATATTCATATGCCAAGACAAGTATACTAGGGAACTACTGAAAAAGTTCAACTTTTGAAAGCTTAAGAACATTGAGACCCCAATTAGCCCTTGAAACAAGCTAGAAAAGGATGAATCTATTAAAGATGTGGACATTAAGCTATACAGGGGCATGATGAGTTCCTTTCTATATCTAACAGCCATTCGACCGGATATCCACTTTAGTATTTGCGTATATGCAATATTTCAAGCTAACCCTAAGGAGTCACACCAAGTCGATGTGAAGAGGATTTTTAGATATTTATCTGGAACCTCTAATCTAGATTTATGATACCTAAAAAGCATTAATATTCATTTAGTTAGATATAGTGATGTTGATTACATAGGTAGAAAGATTTATAGGAAAAGAACCTCAAGAACCTACAATTCCTATGACACTACCCCATTATGATGCCCCAATCGAGTCTGCGGGAATTCCTAACATGCCTTCGAGTTTATGGCTCAAGGAAGCCGACCATATGGGGTTAGATTGCTTATGGCATCCCGGTTATGGATGGTCCCACTTTGGTACACTTAATGTGTGTTCGTTGGGTGCATATGTGAAGTGTTTGAGTAGCCACTTAATCTTTAGAAAAGTTATTTTTCTAGGTGATCATGAAACCATTTTAAACTCCATTTTAGGAAAATCTGGCATTTTACCCAATTAATTTTGGAAAAGGAAGGCCATGAACCATAGTTGGTCTTGGAGATTCGTGATTTAATAAAAACATTCAGAAAATGATTTTTTTTTTTCAATTCCTAAACAATTTTAGGTTAAGAAAACATGTATAGTTTCAGTTAAAAAAATGAGTTTTCGTGTTTACATGGCATACTTCATGATGAATGAACAATTAAAGCATACCAAACATGATGCAATAGCAGTATTAATAATATGCATGGCAAAAATAAACGGAAAGCAATAAAAGGCAGAAAGATAAATAGGGGTCCTTCCTCTAGCCCAAATAGAGTTCTAGGGAAGGTACACATCCCCAAAGAAAGTGATAATAAAAATAATTACATTAAAATAATATTAAATATAAGAAATCTTTCCTCCAGTCCAAAGGATCTGGGAAATGCACACATACCCTAAATAATTATAGAGCCAACAAATGAATAACAATAACAAAAACAATACAACAAATAATATAAAACAATATAGGCATATGACTTAAAATAAACAAAATAAATAAATAATGAAAAAAAAAGGGAATGAAAATAAATTTTGAGTTAAAGCCTTTGAATGGCTTGCTGGTGTATCCCTTTGAATGGGAATCAAACTCCTCATCGTTCTCCCTTCTAGCGAAGGGTGGGGCTATTTTGAAAAATAGTAGGTTTGGTTGTATGTTCAAAATCTAATTTATTTTAAAATTTAAAAGAATTAACTAGCTAGGATGTTAATTAATTCTGATTTTGATTATTGAAAACTAAATTCTGAATAGTAGAATTGCCTATATCATATTAAAGGGCTTAAATTCAGAACCAAAGAATACTGTACCATTTTACCTTTGGCTTACAAGGCTTCAGAATTGGCTTTTCTGAAGGCTTGATGAAATCAAAATTGGTTTTTGTTATGTTCATAGAGGATTGTCTGATATCTGACCGGAGTGTAGTTTAGTGATGTTGAATTGAATGTTTGATTGGAATTGCAAAGAACTTAGTGTTTCTAATGTAATTTTGGTGTCTGAAAGTATATATTATGTGTCTAAAAGTATCTGAATAGTAGTCAAAAAGTCTTAAAAAAGGTTTGAAAGTCTAAAAAGCCCAAAAACGTCCTGGAAACTTACACGTATGGTCGAATTTATAGAAAACCGTATCGGGAAAGTCGGGAAATTAGGACTCATGTGTTTAGCCCAAACTCATGTGTTTGAGTGAAAATGCATCCATTTGGAGCCAAACCTGTAAACGCATGTGTGAGGCTTCAAATGCATGTATTTGGGCTTAGGCTCATGTGTTTGGGTCCTAGTGCATGGGCCTAGTATTTCTGGGTCCAGTCTAGTCTGTTTTGATTCAGTTTTTTAGGTTTTCTAGGTTCGCTTGAGGTCTAATTTAAGTACAGTTTGAACCTATGAGCTCGTATTAACGGATCAGATTTGATGGTATAAAAATATGGGTTCACAACTGCCGCCCTTAGGAGTCTCATTTTTTTGAAAAACGTAACTAATATATGTTAATGCATCAATGAGGATTAAGAGTTTTTGCCTATAAAAAAGGCATAGAATCTTTCATTTGTCACAACTCTTCTTCTCCCAACTTCTTATCTTTTTGACTTTACTTTCAGCAAGTAGTTTTCTAAATGATATCGGCTGATGATATTCAGCACGAAGATTTATCGATGCATTTGTACGCATATCAGAGGGAGAGTCTATTTCTTCCTTTGATGATCCATATTTACATGTTACTGAGGAGGAACTTTTTAGTACTAACAATCTACCTGATACATCTGCTGGTAAGATTTCTTCGGATGATCAGTTTGGCTCGAATGACATTTTTTGTGCGGACAATCAGCTGGGTCCTGCTGTTGCTGTAGATTTGCCTGATTCACATTACTTGGATTTTTTTAATTACCTTCTAATGGAGCGTAAGGAGCCCATAACGACTTCGAATGCCATAATTTTGTAGAATAGCATGCGAGCTGGCACGGCTACCCTATGGTATTTTTTTCTTTTTCTCTTTGTTTATTTTTATGTGCCATTTTGATCTTTGAGCATTTTCTTTCTCTCTCTCTTTTTTTTTTTGCTCTTTTTTTTTTCAATGTCTCATTTTTTTTATGCTCTCTTTTTTCAAAATACTCTCTTTTTTAGGAATTTTAATTTTTCCACTCATATTTATTTTTTTAGGCCAAAAATAAAATAGAGTTAGAATGAAAAAGAAAAGGAAAATTTAATAAAATTTTACTTGTGGGACACTAAGAATAGTCATAGGGGTGCTTGGTCTAGGCTGACTATGGTGATGGCTTTCTTACGCCGTTTTGAGCCTATTGTCTAGCATATTACTCTGGCTCATTTGACAGGTTGGATGAGTTTAGACATTGGCAGTACTCCTGATAGGAACCTGATTTTTGCTTTAGCTGAGAGGTGCTGGTAGACCACCAACACTTTCCACTTACCCTTGGGTGAGATGACGATGACCCCATTCGAATGGTCGTGCTGGCATGCGGTTTAGGTCCATGCCTATTATTTTTTATTGTAAGTTCTGACCCCCCATGCTCAACTCAACTAAGTCGGGGGGAATTTTCCATGCAATTCTAGTGGGCTAGTTTCTCAGACCCATCTGATCGATCACCTGACCGAGAAGAACTTGGATGCTTATTCTATTGATTAGTGCGCCTAAGTTTGCTTGTTGATTATCCTATCACTATATTTCTGTATAATGAGAGTGGATGGGTTAACTTGAAGATTCTAGGTTCTTTGATTGATCTGGACATGCTCAGCTATTATGAATGGGCCATTGCTGCACTGGCAATGGCTTATCGAGGGATGGGTACACTTTCCAAGACTGCTAGGATAGGTATCTATATGATTGACATAGTTT
>CAOJBK011492529.1:0-17837 GCA_948294925.1 Codiaeum variegatum | reverse complement strand
GTCTAAGCTCACTAATGGCTTAACCCCCCCCCCCCCTTGATGGGTTTTTTCCAGTCAAGCTAGGCTTCGTTCCTTAAGGACTTGGTGCCTCCCTTGGAGGGTCTCTTACCAGTTAAGTTGGGCTTAGTGTCTTAGCTCACTAAGAACCTTGTGCCCTCCCCCCCCCCCCCCTAGAGGGTCTTTTTCTAGTCATGCTGGGCATGGTGCCTTAGCTCACTAAGGACTTGGTGCCCCCCTTGGAGGGCCTTTTTCCGGTCAAGCTGAGATTTTGTGCCTTCACTCTTTAAAAGGTTGATTGGTCATTTCCATGCTATTGTATGAACATAAGTTTTGAGGAAAGAAGTGTTAATATTAATTTTTCTCTAGTATTACAATTTTAGTGCCTTTGTTTCCTTCATTTTCTAGAGCTTATATGTTGCTGGCCCAATGATTTGGTTTATAATGGATGGGCCTTCCCATGTTGGTGTAAGCTTACATGTACCCTCATTTTTCCTAATGGCTTTAAGGCTTCACATTAGTAGGTCTCCTTCTTCAAAGGTCTAGGTTTGCACCTTTCTATTGAAGTGATTAGAATTCCTATTATTGTAGGTTGTGGTTCTCATCTCCAGTTGTTCACTAAGCTCTTCTAGCAAATATAGGTCTATCCTCCTCGAAGCGTCATTTTCTTCATCACTGCAAAAGTGAACTCTTCCACTGGGTAGTCTAATGTCTACTGGCAGGACACCTTTTGTACCAAAGGTGAGACTAAAGGGATTCTCGCATATTGATTCCCTGAGAGTTATTTTATAAGCCCATAGTATATGGTAGAGTTCTTCAGCCTAGTTTCTTCAACAACCTTTGAGCTTTTGCTTCAAGGCATATAAGATGGATCTATTGGTGACCTCAATTTGCCCATTTGTTTGAGGATAGGCCATAGATTAGAAGTGCTACTTAATGTTGAGGCTTTCATATAAATCCCTCACCTTAGCATTATTGAATTGCTTCCTATTATCACTGACCACCTGGTGTGGTACTCCAAACCTGCAGATGATTTTCTTCCATTAGAACTTGATCATGTTGTTAGTTGTGATGGTTGTTAAATCCTTTTCTTTGATCCACTTTCTAAAATATTCTATTGCTACTAGAAGGAGCTTTGTCAAGCCCATCATTACTGGAAAAGGTCTAACTATGTCCATTCACCATTTGGCAAAGGGCTATGGACCATATATGAGCACTTGATCTACTATTGGTACTCTATTGAGGTTGGCAAACCTCTAGCATGCTTGACATTTCCTTACTACCCTCATAACATCTTCCTTCATTGTGGGCCAGTAGTAGCCTTGCCTTATCATCTTACTTCTAACATCTTACCCCCTATGTTTATACCATAAGCTCCTTCATGCATCTCTCTCAGCACATATTTAGCTTCACTTAGGGTCAAGCATTGATGCTAAGATAATTAGAAGGATCACTTATACAAATTTTTATGATGTATTGTGAAATGAGAGCTTCACCATCAAACCTTCTTAGCTAGCTTTCAATCTTTGGGTAGCTTCCCATCTTTGAGGTACTCCCTTATAAGATCCATCCAATAAAGTACATAACCAGACTCTATGACATATTTAGGCTCCTCTGAACTTGACTGGGTCAAAACTCCCATTAACACTTAAGTTTACTAGGTGAGCTGCTGCTAACTTGCTAAGTCTGTCAGCTCTGCTATTAGCTCATCTAGGAATCTTCTTAAACTCAAATTTTATCCTCTTTTCTTTTATTATCTT
Organism: Codiaeum variegatum; assembly: GCA_948294925.1. Lineage (NCBI taxonomy): Eukaryota > Viridiplantae > Streptophyta > Magnoliopsida > Malpighiales > Euphorbiaceae > Codiaeum > Codiaeum variegatum. The sequence goes on along the minus strand of CAOJBK011492529.1, from coordinate 16,080 downwards.
AAGTTGTTCATCCTCCTTCTAGAGGTACTTGACCATTTCAAGATGTGTAGCTCTATATAGCCCCTTTACGTGTCCCAATACTAGTTGAGAGTCACTATAAATGTGGAGCATTTAAGTGCTCTACCACTGGAAGGTCTTATATGAGGGCTTCATATTCTATTGTATTATTGGATGTGTTAAATTATAGCTTCAATGAAAATTCTAGAAGCACTCCCCCTTCATTGTTTAGAACCACTCCAACACCACTTGCTCGCTTGCTACCGGCACCATCTATATAGAATTCCCATCTAATCTTCTCCAAAGCTCCTTCCTCGGACCCTCCTACTTCACCTTTACTGGGGGCTTAGTCTGGAGGGAAGAGCATTCTGAGATAAAGTATGCTAAGGATTGATCTTTTATAGCTAATTGAGGCTTGTACTGTAGGCTATATAGCCCCAATTCTACTGACAAGAACAACATTCTACCTAAAAGCTCTGGCTTATGTAGGATCTTTTGCAATGACTTATCTGTCATGACAAATCCTTACCGTGCTTCTTAGTACACTTTGAACTTTCTACATAAGAGTACCTAGGAGTATACCAACTTCCCAAGTGGACTATAGTTCAGCTCCACTCCTTGTAACACTTTGTTGAAGTAGTAAACAAGCCTTTAGACCATTCCTTCTTCTTTAACTAGAACTAAGTTGACTGCATAAGGAAAGGCGGAGAGGTAAATGATTAGCTCCTCCCCTAAAAATGGTCTATTTAATATTTTCTCCGAAGCTAAGAAGGATTAAGGTCATCCATCACCTTCTGACAATATTTAGTCCACTCAAAGACAACATTCTTCCTCAACTTCCTAAAAAATAGTAGGAATTTTTTCCTGAATTTCGACATGAATCTATTCAAAGCCACTAGCTTTTCGGCCAAATTTTGCACTTCCTTGACATTCCTTTAAGGTCCCATCTTTAATATGACTTTATCTGGTGTTTGGTTCAATGCCTCTTTTACTGATATGATACTTAAGAACTTCCTACCTTGGATGAAGAATACGCTCTTCTTTGGGCTCAACTTCATGTTATATGAGTCCATCACCCCAAATACTTCTTTCAAATCTTTAATGTGCTATTGAAAATTCATACTTTTCATAACCATGTCTTCCACGTAGGCTTAAAGGTTCCTACCCAACTAATCCTTGAATACCTTATTTACTAGCCTCTAATATGTTGCACATGTATTCTTTAATTTAAAGGGAATAGATACATAATAGTGTGTCTCCTTCTCCATTATGAAGGAGGTCTTCTCTTCATCTTCCTCAACCATTTAGATTTGATGATACCATTACTTTACATCCAGCAAGGACAGGTACTTGTACCCTACTATTGAGTCTACTAGTTTGTCAATCATAGGCAAGGGTTATGAGTCCTCGGGACAAGCCATGTTTAAATCATTAAAGTTCACATACATTTTGTAACTCCCATTTTCCTTTTTTATTAGCATCATATTTGCTAGCCATTCTGAGTATTGTACCTCTCTGATAAACCCGGCCATACTAGGCTTCTCCCTTCTTCATCAATGATTGCCTATCTCTCTACCCCAAAACATCTCTTCTTTTGCTTGATAAGCTTAACTGTGGGATCCATGTTGGGCTTATGTGTGATGACCTTCGGACTTATGTGTGTCATGTCTGAAGATAACCATGCAAATGTCTGAAGGTTGCTAACTATAAATTCTTTGCCTGGGATCTTCTCTTCTTCACCCAAGGATGAATTTCTTTAAAGGGTTTCGACCTCTCCTAATACCTCGAAGGCCTCTAATTTTTGCATAAACTCTTTTTTAGTCTCCACTTTACTCTTCTGAGGACCTATTTCCACCATGTTAACTTCTTTGGTTTCATCTGAAATAATCTTCCTTTTTCTGGTAAATTGCCATCTAGTTTTTTTTACAACATTTCCATACATATAGAAGTTTGCACCATCAGGAAGAGGCATAGCTATCTGCATTTTTTATGCTTATTGAAGTGTCAAGGTCCCATAGTAGTGGTCTTCCTAACAACATATTATATGATATGGTCAAACTTGTGACAATAAAGATTGCCATGACAATCACTAACTTTGGCACTTTTCCCATTGTGATTTGTAGCTCAATAATTCTTGTTGTTGTTATGATGGCATTATCGAGAATCCAAACTGGCATATCCAAGGGTTTGATCTTTAACTCCTTAATGCCTATTTGCATAACACTTCTTAGAATAACAGGTTGACTGAGCTTCATATGTCTACAAAGACTTTCTAACTCTGTAATTAACCACTATCACCATGATCACTATAGCTTCCGCCTTTTTGGTAGGTCCATTAACTCCACCTCCATCCAAATTGTCTAGTACCATTATAAAACACAAACTCTGATGCTTTTATGGCTCGGGCTATGGATTTCTCCTTCCTTTTGCATATTGGAGCCTCCTCTAGGCCTCCTGTTAGGCAATGTATGTCCCATGCTATTCTTTCATTTATAGTCATGTCAGCTAGTAGGTTCACTAGACCAACTTAGTTAGCTCGCCTCACATGGTTTGTAGGTACCCCTATTTGATTAACCTCTCAATCTCCTCCAACAGTGAGTGACATTTGTTTGTTGTGTGCTCATGGGTATTATGGAACTTAAACCACTAGGATCTATCTCTTTTGTTAGGGTCTTTGGTGATGGGACTAGGATTCTGCCAAATTTGTTAATCTTGAAAGGCCGCAAACACAAGTTCTAGCCTTATGTTTAGGGGTGTTGACTTTGATGGGTCCAACTTCTCCCTTTAGGGTGTTTTTGCATGTCTAAGCCGGGAACCTTTCTTTACAATGGACCCTCTAACTCCGGGAATTTTAGTCTTCCTGGTTCACTTCTAAAAGGAGCTTCCTTTGTCAGACCTCCTCTTCTTATAAAATCTACTTTCTTAGAAGGCATCATCTTGCTTGATATACTCCTTATCCAAGGTCATAGCTTCATCTAATGTCTTGGGGTAATTTTTTACTAAGGCTTTAAAGTAGTCTTGGTGAGTAGTACAATTTTGCAGGGCTTCTATTTCCTTAGGCTCTTTGATGTCCACCACCTTCAGAGTCTCCTTATTTAATCTCATAATAAAGTCCCTCAAGGACTCGTCTGGACACCTACTCCAGGGCCTTTGTTGGCATAATGATAGGGATGTTGGCTAAGAATCATTTCAAAAATAGACTCTCCATATCCCAAAATGAATCTATACTTCCTTCTAGCAACGTATCATAACATTTTACCGTTACTCCTTCCAAAGTTCCCCTAAAGGCTTTGTATAATGCCTCTTCTCTAATGGTTTGCAACTCCACCAAGTGTTTGTATTCTAGCACATGAGCTTTGGGGTCCTAACTTCCATCGTACTTTTTCATCTTTACTTCTTTGAATTTCTCAATCATTTGGAATTCTACAATTCTTCTAGTAAATGGAGACCTTCTGTCCAATGTGAGGTCTCGCTTATAAGTAGGATTGGCTACTGCTATTTTTATCACATATCTCTTTACTTCATCTCTTATGGCCCTTGAGCCATGATGGTTAAAGGCCTTATGATCCTATCATCTCCTCTTCAGAACCCATGTCTATTAGAGTGTATATGCCTTCCCTCTAAGGCTCTATGGGACTGGCTTCTCCCATCATCTCCCCTTGTATTGTGTCTAACCTCACTAACCTCTGGTCTGTCTCCTACCCCTTCTCTCTCATCATTTCGTTCAGCCCTTTCATCAATCCTTTCCTTATCATTACCTCTTTCGTACCCTACTCCGGCAACTTCCACTATATACCCTACCCTCTCCATTGTATCTACTAGTGGTATTACATCTTTTTCCTCTTCTCCTCTAATAGCATTGCCAAATTATAAGCATCTAGCTACCCCATGTGGGTCATTATTTCCTCCTTTAGCTAGTGGATTAGGAGTTAATGTGTTTTGTAGAAGGGTAATTGGTGAGGCAAGTGTTGTAAGGAAACCTTGCAAACCACCCACTAATTCAGATGGAATTGAGGGTTGTGGGACTTGGGTAGTGTGAGTTAAGGTGTTAGGCTATTGGGTTTTCCCAATAATTCTTTGAAGGGCTTGTAGTGATGAGGCTAGGCCATTAAGAGTGGACGGTTAGGGCTAAGTGTTTATTGCTATCTAGTTTATGACTTGAGCGATCGTATTTACAGGTGGTGGTGGTGAGTTATCACCGTTATGGGTTTCACTTTGGACTTTCTCCATATTGAGAAGTTTTCCATGCAAGCTAAAAGAAATGAGATAGAGAGAAAGAAAGAAGGGAATGTCAGTGTGACAATCCTTAAAGAAAAAAGAGAAACTTAGGAAACTTGGCATTTCCTATAGATGTCACAAAATAATAGAGGTATTGGTTCTACTAAGTTGTAAATGTAGTTTCCTGGTTGTGAGTGAACAAGTCTTGTATAGAAAACATGGCCAAGGGTACCTGACGTGATGTTCAACGATAACCCTCTAACGTTCAAGGCAGTGTACAGGTAGAGAGAAAGAGTGTAGTGAGTGAGAAAGTGAGATTCAAATTATCTTTCATGTGAGGAGGAACCATTTATTTATAGTTATAGGGATTCTTGTAAACAGGGGTAGGTATCACCCAAGGGTTAGCTCCTAGAGTCATATAATGGGAATGTGATGTGACTACCTCCTACTATTTGAGGGAAAGTGTTATCCTGAGAGGAGGTTGGGACCTATGAAGTAGGTGAAGGCCCTTCAAAGGTTCGAGGATAGGGAGCAAAGCTTTGGTAGGGTGCTTAAGAAGTTCAACTTCTACGGTCCTTAGCGGCTTCACAACTGTTCTTGGGTTGAATCATGACTAAAAGGATTATGTCAGTACTTGACCCATATCAAGAGATATCATCAAATTTAGAAGCACTTGGGTGATGAAGAGGGACTTACTACTACACATCCATTCTCTTTGGGTTAAAAAATGTTGGGGCCACTTATCAAAGGCTAGTCAATAAAATCTTTAAGGATCAACTGGGGAGAAACATAGACGCCTATATGGATGACATGATTGTCAAAACCATAAGCTTTAAAGGATTCATCAAAGACTTGGAAGAAGTTTTTGGGGTAATGAATTAATATGGGCTGAAGCTCAATCCAAAGAAATGTGCCTTCTTCATACAAAAAGGAAAATTCTTGGGACATCAAGTTAGTGAAAAAGGAACATAACCTAATCTAACAAAGTTCAAGCCATTTTGTATATGCCCACTCCCAAATATGTGAAAGAAGTGCAAAGACTCACTGGAAGACTTATAGAACTAAACTAATTCATGTCAAAGTTTATAGAAAAGTACTTGTCATTCTTTGGAAAATTGAGAAAGAATGGAGACTTTTAGTGGATAAAGGACTACCAAAATGCCTTATAAGATTTAAAGAAATTCCTTACCTCGGACTTAGTCCTCAGTAGACTCTTGCCCAGGGAAGAGGTATTGATTTATCTTTCTACCTTAGCATATGTTATTAACTATATTTTACTCAGGTAGGAAGTAGGAGTCTAAAGCCCCATATATATTTCAGTAAGGTCCTCCAAAAGGTGGAGTTGAATTACAGGCCTACTAAAAAGTAGTTTATGCCATAGTTTTGTCATGAATAAAATTTAAAGTATATTTGTAAGCTCAACAGAGTATAGTGGTAATGGAAAAAGTTATTAAGAGAATCCTCTATAAGCCAGAAACCTCCTGTCGGATGCTCAAATGGTCAATAGAGCTAAAAAGCCATGACCTCAAATACAAACCGAGAGTGGCCATAAGGCTAAGATTTAGTAGATTTTATCTTTAAATGCTCATTCCGAAATAAGAGCATATAAGTAAGGATGGAAGAAGGAGAAAAGGATAATAAGATAGAAAAATAAACCAATGGCTCTATTTGGGACCTATATTTAAATGGAGTAAGAGTAGCCCTCCACACAAGCAAGGGCGGTTGAAGATAGTGAGGAGGAGGAAACTTCTCAAATGAAAGATCAACCTGGTCGACAAAGCAAGCTTGATGATATCCTTCAAGGAAAATACCTTATCAATTATAGTCTCATACACCTCCATATGGATTATAATCAACTTAGAAGGAGCAAGAACCAACCATAACACAATGTTGATCTTATGACTCTTTATCCTCCACCACCCGACCAAGAATCAAGTTAAGACCTTCACCACCACCATGATTAGGAAATTTGAGTTTTCATGTTCTATTTGGAATTTTTTTTTTCAATTAAGTTTTCTATGTCTTTATATTTCTTTGTTTTCATATTATATACTAGTTTGTCAATTTCAATAAAAGTATGCTTTCTTTGCAATCTTATTGTGCTTATTATATGCTTTTTTTATTTTTTCAAGGGGGGTAGAGGGGAGGGGGGGGTGGTAGTGGGGGGGTGGGGACGGGGGGCGAGAGTATTGACTTTAGTGTATACACATAACATGAATTTAAAAAACTTGAACTTGAGAAACTTGAATTACAATTTGATTCATCACTTAGAACCTTTTTACTTGTATGCTTGAACTTAGAACTTAGATTGAACTTAAAAACACTCCCTTAACTTATTCTTTAATATAATAACATGAATTTAATGAAAGTATACTTTAACTTATAAAATCATACTTTCCTATGTACTTCAATTTCATTTTTATGCTCAATTTGATTTTCCAAAATCAAAAAGTGGGAGATTGTTGACCTAAGTAGGGTTGCACGTGGTTTTCACTTTAGCATATTAAATCGAAAGTACTAATGATTTCAATTAAGTGTATAGGTATAAGGCTTGAAGTGGCTACAAGCATCAATCACAATTCAAAATCACTTAATTTTCAAATTCAACCTTTCTGTTTATCGTGAGTAGGACTATCTGATCACAGGTGCAACCTTAACATGTTAAAAAGACACAATAGCTATTCACACTAAAGGGAAGAAAGTGACTTGGTGTGCGACCTTGAAGTTGTAGGTGTGACCTATGTCAAAGGCGAGGGAATCAAAGCTCGATGGATAATTATGGCATGCAAATGGTGATAGAACACATGGCAACTTTGTTTAAATATTTAAAGGTTGCGAGCACAACCCTATGTTAGGGGCGCCACTGACCTCTTGCAAGAAATTAATTATGTGAAGCTTTTTTAACATAGTTTTGAATAGGATATTTTGGCACCAGCTTACAATGGCTAGTTGAGATATTTAAATACAAAAAAGACTTTAAATATCAATATAACATATGAGAAAAGTATGAAACAAGTGCCTTGAATGTATATTCATTAATCCAAATTCAAAATTTGAGTTGTTTTTGTGTTCAAGAGAATTTGATGCCCATTTAAATCCATTAGAATTGAGTGTAGGTAGAGATAGCTTTTAAATCTCATTTGTAAATGTCTTGAGATAGCCTTTTAAATCACAAATTGTGAAAGGTTCAAGTGTTAGCCTTTTAAAACACTTGGGTTTTTGGTAAAGTGAGGTTAGGTGAGTGATCTTATTGTAAAAATCACCAACAAGCTTCTAGTTGAACCCACCCCAATTGTGTATTGGTTGAGTGGATGTAGGGATTGTTAATGCCCAAACCACTATAAAAATCTCATGCAAATCTCTTTCATTTATTTCTCTATCTATTCTTCACTTTAAATTTCTATTTGTTCACAAGAATTCAAGAACACCAATTTAACCACTCTTATTAGTGTGACTATGGACAAATAATCATTATGGGTCTTACTGCTTTTGACATTCCATTTTAAGTGATTGGCATCCTATCATGCTTCAGCCAACTATTAGGAGGCGGTAGATTCATCAACATAAGGTTATCTCATCCACCCTACATCAAAAGATTAAGTTTCCTCTAAATAATAGGGTGGTTATTATTAGGGGATTCATCTTGAAATTTTGCGGTCCTAGATTTTTCTCCTATACTAGATATCTAACTTGAGTTATTAACATATCCTTTATCTACTTCTCATTTATATAGTTCATCAAAGACGCTTAAGACAATAAAGAAACAACCCCTCTTGGTTTTGACCCCTATGATAGCACCATGGTTATCGATATTTTAAAGAAGATCAGTTATTTCTGTGGAATGGAGTTGGGAAAGAACCAAGAGGAATTAAGATGCTTTAATGACTACCCCATTATTAATCCTCCTTTTGGGTTAGGATATAAGCCCACTGAGGAGGACCTCATAGAAGTGTAAGTCAGGGGTAAAGATAGAACCTTTTCCTAAGATAGAGGTGAGCCCTATGAGTGAAAAATAAAACCTTCTCTTAGAATACTGAATGGATATTTTGTAAGGGAGGGGGAGATAGTTCCTTATTGTTCTTTCCCTAAACCCTAGATCTACCCTATAATTAGAATAACCATTTCTTACTTTGACATATTTTCAAATATAAAGTTGTTATTATTAGGAATCTAAACCTATGTTCTTCTTCTTGATTTAAGATTGAGAAAAAAATATAGAGGCCAAACAATCCTAGTCAAGTCTGAGACTGTGTCTGATAAGTCTTCATTATCATCTGAGACTAAATCCTCTATGCCTTTTTAATTCTGATGATAAGCCCTCAAGGCCTAAATTTTCAACATGATAAATTAACAACTTACCTTCTTATGAAATCAATAAAATGGCTAAATTGTCCTCATATGACCCTATTTCTTTATTTTCTTTTGGTGTTCGAAATAATAAATTGACTTTAATAAGGATGCAATTAAAGAGCCTTAAATGTTGACACTCATGACATTGAAGAATAATATTTCCCATCTGTATATTCAAACAGGTCCTTGTAAAAGATATCATCAATTCCTTTGAGGACTACCCAGTGATATGACCAGCTTTGATCCAAGCATCACAATTCATAAAATTCCTACATATCTAGATTCCAAGCCTATCAAATAGAAGCTAAGGTGCATAAAACAAGAATAGTCTATACCAATCAAAAAAGAGGTAGCCAAATAGTTGGAACACCAAATAGTTGGAAAGTGTGTAGATAATAAAGATCTGAAGAAGGCTTACCCAAAAGATGACTATCCCCTACCCTACATTAACCTACTAGTAGATGAATTGGTAGGGTTCAAGATGGTTTCCTTAACCGATCTAACTACTAGATATAATTAGATACTTATCCACCTACCAAATAAAGAGAAAAGATCCTTTATCACAAATGGGTACATACTGCAGGTTATGCCCTTTGATCTTAAAAATGCTAGAGACACCTACTAGAGAATGGGAACCACTATCTTTCATGGCATGATGAACCAGTACATGGAAGTGTATTCGATGATATGATCACCAAAGGTGCCACTATTTAATAACACCGAAAGGAACTTGAGAGGTTCTTCATTAGATTTAGCCAGTATAATATTAAGCTCCAATATGAAAATGTATATTTGGATCCTTGTCTAGACGGTTATATGGTAAAAAAGAAAGGCACCGAAATTAATCCAACAAAATCCAAAACCATCCTAGAAATTCCACCTTCTAAAATAAAATAGGAGATCAAGACTTTCCTTGGTCACCTCTACTATGTTAGTTGTTTCATTCGTCAATTGGCTGATACAAAGGGCCTCATATTTAAGTTAGTAAATAAAAATTCCTTCAAATAATGAAATGAGGAATTCCAAAAGGCTTTTGATTAGACTAAATGGTATCTGTTAAATCTTTAAATTCTGTAACCCCCTATGCTTGGTAAACCACTACTATAGGGACTTTAGTAATGAAGACATAGAAGCCATGATGGCCTAAAATGCTCTTGACACTCATAAGAAACACACCATCTACTACCTGATTAAGAGAATCCTAACACATGAACTCAACTCCAACTATATTGAAAAGCTTTGTTTGGTTGTGGTATGGGTATGTCACAAGTTACAACACTACCTAGGTTCATATGCCACACATATACTTATAGATAGAAGTCCTCTGAAATATCTCATAAAAACTAGTCCTGGTTGGTTTAACTATAGAGATATATGAGTCAAACGTGTCATTGGAAGAACACACTATTGCTACAAATGCAGTATGGTCCATGTGCCTTCTTGCTGATCATAAAATATATAAAGCTATGTCTACTTCTGACTGCATAAGTATGCCATGCAATTGCTCCCTTATAGTAAAAAGCCTACCTTATCTTCTTATTTAATTATTTTCTTATTAGATGTTAACTCTTTTATTTATTATAGTTGGCCAACGTTTTATACACAGAGGCCAGTATCATGTCTGTTGATAGAAAGGTTTTTAAAGAAGAATAAGAGACTCTCATAGTGGAGCAGGAGGCTCTCAAGAAAGAATAAGATGCTATAGTGGTAAGATTCAAACCGAAAAGATAAGGATATAGTCAACTATAAGGGGGTGATGAGGAACTATAAATTTAAACTAGAGGGGGAGCAATCTTGAAGGTAGAATTTAAAGAAAGAGCTTGAAAAAGTGAAAACTAAGCTAGACACCATCAAGCTTGACCTTACAAATGGCCTTAAGGAAGTGGATGATCTCTAAACTAATAATGCTCTCTAATTAATGGAGTATGAAAGGAAACATGCAGTCAAGCGCTGTAAGGAGCGGGCTGAAGCTCTATCTAATATCAAGCCTAACACTAAAATATTTAAGATCAATGCTTCTCTGATGGTACTAAGGTCAACAATAATGAGAGTCTACCCACTTCATCCTCTCTGAGTCAGTGCTTATGATTGTTTCTACTAAAGTTTATAATGAGCAAGATGCACAAGCTGCAACAACAATAACTAGTGCTATTGTTGAAAGTCTTTCCCTTTGTTTTCCTATTTGAACTTCTTTACTTCATTTATTTTTTTCATTTTGTAAGGGGGTATTTATAAGAGTGTACTTCTGATGCCCCTTTTTTACTGCTTTGATCATATATAATTTTTTTCTCAGAGTCCAAGTTGTACTTATTACATTTAACATACAATTTTTTTATCTTATGACCTTAAAATTGAACACTCAATCTTGAGTTTATGTGAGGGATGACCTGTGGGTCGTGCTAAACCACTACCTTTATCGTATTTGCCTTAGGGCGTTTGAGGAAAGACTGTATAAGGATCGTGCTCGACTTAGTGTTTAAATAAGGAGGAATGATCTTTAGGTCATGTCCATCCTTAAGTTAAATAAGAAAGGGAAATCTTAGGATCATACTCATCCATGGATTAAATAAAGAAGGGAAACCTTTGAGATGAGCTCATCCTCAAATTAAATAAAGAATGATGGCTTATGGATTATACTCATCTTTGTCATATTAATTAGATAATTTTGCAATATGCAATCAATTATTTCATAGATAAACAGGCAATTCCTAATAAAAATATGCTTTATTCATGATGGCAGGGTCAATAGGCACACCTGGACTTCAAACATCACACTTGTTAAACAAACAACAATATTACATCAAAGTGAAAACCTAGAACTATGCTACTAATAACATATCCTCAGATTATTTGAATTCCAAGATTATAGAAAGACTTTTCCTTTCATGTCTTCTAAGTGATACAAACCCAGTTTTAGGATCCTGTTGATTTTGTAAGGTCCTTCCCAATTTGGTTGTAGTTTACTAACCCCAACGTTTCTCTTTGAGACTTTAGTCTTCCTCAAAACTAGGTCTCCCTCTTGGAAGAATCAATACTCAACCTTTTTGTTGTGATATTGAGCAATGTTTTATCTAAAGAATGTTTCTAATGCATTGTCTAGATCCCTTAATTCTTCCACTAGATCTAAATCTTTTTGTCTTTCCATATCTTCATATATCTCATCATCAAACTCCACCCTAAAAGATGGTTAGTTGATCTCCACAGGTTCTACTACTTTACTCCCATATACTAATGAGAAAGGGGTATCTCCAATAGGTGAGGCATGGTCCTGAAGCTCCATAGGAAGCTATTTAGTTCATTCACCAAATTTCCTTTCTTGTCATCTAAGAGCTTCTTTAAGCCTTGTAGGATGATCCTATTGATCACCTCAGTCTGGCCATTAGTCTAGGGATAAGCTATAGATGAGAATCAAAGGTCGATGTTGAGACCTTGATAAAATGACCTTAATTGTTTGGAGTCTAATTGTTTGTCATTATCAAGGATGATGACCTTTAGGACTCCAAACTTGGAAACAATAAAGTTGTAAACAAAGTCAGTAACCCTACTTTAAATTATTGTTGCTACAAGTTTGGCCTCTAGACATTTGGAGGAGAACTTTATGGCCATAATTAAAATTTTATTCTATATGACCAGTTGTGAAAAGGGAATTAGAATGCAAATTCCCCACTGATAGAAGGGCCATGTTGCACCTATTTAGGGAAAGACATCCATATAGGACTCTTTGGATGTTGGCATGCTCCTTATATTTCTCACACTTCTTCACCATTTCTTTTGCATCAGCTTTTACAATGGGCCAATGAGAACATTGACGGAAAACCTTTCTTGTAATGGTTAAGCTTGCAGTGTGATCACTATAGATACCCTCATGTATCTATTATAGCATATACTCCCTCTATCCCTTAGGATGCACCTCATATAGGGATGAGTCCTAGATCATCTATAGAGATCCACCATGTACTAGATATATTCCTTAGCATTTTTAATAACCTTTTTAGCCTCTCTTTTAACCTCAAGAATTTGTCCTTTAACTAATTACTAAACCTAGGGTTCCATCTAGCTTTTTTATTAATGTGTTACACAAATGATTTCACCCTATGAGGTCAGAGCCTTTTGTATAGCTATAGGGACGTTCCTTAGGTCATCCATCTTACCCTATGCAACTGCCTTGGTAATCTCATTTGCTTATTGAGACTTGGACAATCATCCAACCCTCTTGCTTTATACCTTTTACATTCTTGACATGCGAAGCCATTTTATCTTCTCTAGCCTTGAAATTACCTTGAACCTAGTTGATCGCTAATTGAGAGTCACTATAAATGGTAAGATGTTCCATTTATGTTTCCCTATCGAGCTTTAAACCTTTAAGCCTTCATACTCAACACCATTATCCTTTCCTTTCCAATCCTAAAAGCAAAGATCCGATCACACCGCCAAATCACATTACTGGCCTAAGCAATAAGTCAGATAAGAAAGAAGCCTACTTGAAGAAGGATGCCAAGAGGGCCCAATTATAAGAACTTTAGGGAAGGACTTTTTGGTATAGGAGTAAGAAACTGAGTGAGATTGTTGGAGGTCACAAAGTCCAACTTCACTACATACTTTATAAATATCTAGTGTAGGCCTTTGACTAGTATACCCACACCTTAACCTCTATCACATTCTGCCCCGTCTACCCACATCTCCCATTTTTCTATAGGAATAGCATAAGTGTCATCAACTAGTGTGAGCTCTACCATAAAGTTCACCAATACTTGAGCCTTCATTCCCTTCCTAAGTTCATATCTAACCTCATATATACCTATTTTAATGGCTTATTTGACAATCCTCCTCGATGTTTCTTACTGCTATAGGATCTTTCTCAATAGGATGTCAGTTCTTACTATTACAGTATGAGCCTCAAAATAGTGACTCAGCTTTTAAATGGTCATATATGGAGCCAATACTTACTTTTCTAACTTTGGATATCTTAACTCAGCATCTTGGAGGACCCTACTCATATAGTAAATGGGAAAATGCTCACCCCCTACTTCATTTATCATGACTAATGCAATAATATCCTCTATAGTAGAAAGGTAGATGTACAAGTCCTCCCCGAGCATATGTTTATTTAAAAGTGGTAGGGGTAAAGAAGTTCTCCAACTCATAAAAAGATCTCTAGCATTCATCTATTCATTTAAACTCTTTCAAACCTTTGAGCATTTTAAAGAAAAATTAGCATCATCTTGCTGAGTAAGAAATGAACTTACCCAGGACTATTATTCTCCCATTCAAATTTTAGACTCCTTTGATGTCCTTAGAATGTTCCATCTCTATTATTTCCTTAATTTGTTCTGGATAGGCCTCTATCCTTCTTTATGTGATCATATATCCTAAGAATTTTCATGTTGGAACACCAAAGATGCACTTTTTAGGATTAAGATTTAAATTGTAAGATCGTAGGATTCTCAACACCATTTCTCTATCTTTAGGATGATCCATGACCCTTTTACTCTTGATGATCACGTCATCTAAATAAACCTCTATATTGTTCCTACTTAGCTTGTTAACATGACATAGATAATCCTCTGCCAGGTTTCTCCCATATTCTTTAAGCTAAAAGGTGTCATTCTATAGTAGTAAGTCCCATGATTTGTCACAAAGGCCATTTGTTCTTTATTAGAAAGGTGCATATGGATATAAGGATATCCTAACTTTGCATCCAGAATGTAGTACAGCTTATGTCCAGCTATAGAACTAACCAGTTAGTAAATACTTAACAATGGATAAAGATCTTTAGGGCATGCCTTATTTTGGTTGGTAAATTCTACACATATGTAAAATGACTCGTTTGGCTCCTTTACAAAAACCATATTTTCAATCCATTCAAGTTAGTGGACCTCCTTGATGACCCTTATATCTAACAATTTCTAGATTTCTTTAGCTATGGATACTTGTTTCTCTAGTGAATGCTTCCTCTTTCTCTGTACTATCGATTTGATTAAACTATTAAGGTCTAATCTATGTACAATGACATTGGGGTCTACCTCAACCAAAGTTTGATGCATCTTATGAAAAGGATATTTGATTTCCCTATAGAGTTGCTACAACTTCCTGCCTTACAATATCAACCATTTTCGCACCAACTTCTGCATCACCCTTATTCAAGTTTACCTTCATCACGTCCCCTATGACTTAATGATTATGAAGTGAGAGGTATCCTCAATATGAAGATGAACTTCTTAATACACTCATTTTACAGCATTCAAGTATGTCTACCTTATCGTTTCATGGCATCCTTTGGCTACAGCTACATCCCTAGGTATGGGAATCTTCAAACATAGGTGATAGATACTAGAAATTACTACTGTTATATAGAAATAGGATCTTTCCAGTAAAAAGTTACAAGTGAAAGGAATGTTTGCCACCATGAACTCCACTTTAACCTCTCTTGTTAGGTCATCATCCCCCTAAATCCATATCCAACATCATAGACCCCCCAATTCTAATAGTTTGATTTCTTATTCCCACTAAGGGAGTTGCTATAGGTTTCATTTCTCTCTCAAACAACTTCATCTTCCTAAATACATCCATAGGCATCATGTTTGCTGAGCTTTCATCATCAACTAATATCATTTTCACCATGTAGTTGTGGATGAGCCCCTAGATTACAAGTGCATCATTGTCGGGATGACACATATGTCTTGCATAGCCTTCAGAGAATGTTATAGAGCACTAACTTGAAGGGTGTCCATTGGGATGAACCCCAACCTACCCCTTCTGCATGTCAGAACACACTTCTTTAGCAGCCATCTTCCTCTGTCTCGAACTATCTCCCCCTGTCTTTCCATTCAGTATAATGTAGATGCCACTTGCTACCTATCTTTCTCTATGCTTGGACAATTCTCCCTTCTATCATCTCTTCAATCATTTTTTGTTGGCTCATTTCTATCAGGGTTATTAGTCTCTTACCTTCTAAAATGGTACATGATCCTTGGAATACCTTTTTAGATTAGCCTTTCAATTTCCTTCCTCAAATGCTAGCAGTCTTCACAATCATAACCCCCGTCCTGATGGAATTCACAATACTTAATGTTATCACACTTTTACTTATAGGAATTGCTCATTTTTTATGGTCATCTCATCTCATTATCACTCTTCTTAATCCATATCTATTAGTAGTGTACACCCTAAAGCTTACACTCAACATGTGAATGTAAACGAAAACCTTACTGGCTTTAGTATATTTGTTCTTTAAGAGGATACATTCCTAGTATCGAATGTATATATGTCCCTTAAGAATTCTGTAAGGAATCTATTCTCAAAAAGTTTGAGAATATGAATAAAAGATTGCCCTTTTAACAGATGCTGTAAAGGTTGTTCATGGTCATAGGATTATTGGTAGGGACACCATTAATCCGGAAGACCATCACCTCTGTTGTCATCCATGATAAGTAAGAGATACTTATTGGTATGGAGGTAGTGAGTCTCATGCTATAGACATGTGATGTTGTGACAACACGTGAGCACTCATGAGAT
>CAOJBK011492507.1:0-20148 GCA_948294925.1 Codiaeum variegatum | reverse complement strand
AATGTTGTTACAAGGAATAACAAGTTCAAAGCTTTCATGCTACTTGAAATTTCAACTTCATCTTGTGATATTTACACTAAGGTAATATTCAAATCGAAAGATATATTACTGTATTCATAAATATAGTTTGATCTTTTGAAGTTTTCTTCATATTTGAATAAGTGGGGGATTGTTGTAATTATTCAAATATGAAAATAATTATTAAATTTAAAAGTTATGTCTCTTCATTTTAAAAATAGTATATTTTCTTAATAGTCATATCCATTCACTTAGGAGTTGTATTTTTTCATGTTAGAGATGTATCCTTTCATATCAAAAGTTGTATTGATTCTAATAGTGACACCTTTTAATATTTCTTCTATAAACATATGAAGTTTAAGTCAATTTTGGATTATTGAAAAATTACAACACTACTTGTCTTTTTATATTTTTCCAAAAACAAATTTCAAGAGATTAACTTTCTAATTTATCATATTCCTATTTTAAAGTTTTTCATTATTTTCTTAGTGCAAAACTTCTCAAGACTTATCATATCTACTAAGGATATTTACATTCATCCCATAAAAATCTCAAGAAGGAGAGGGAGCAAATATTGCTTTTAGGAAAGCAAATTTACGTGTTTCAAGCCTTTTCTCTACTTCTAATTTACTTGTGTTTTCTTCTTTTAATTTGTAAATATTTTTTGTTTGATTTAAAATATTTTATTCTTGTTTTTTTTTTTCTCTTTATTTTCATAATTTTCTAACATAGTATAGCCATAGAAGATCATATAGAAGACTAGCAAAACAAAATCATAACATAGGGAAAAAAAATCATAAAATCATACCATGAAATCACAACCCACAAACTAAGTAACCCATATAAAGAACATCAAGGTACCTCGCCGGTGGATCTTTCTTCCATCTTTACGATGTAGAGATGAGAACACTTCAAAATTGTAACCCACCATAATTAAATCCATATTCCTTCCTAAAATAAGAGACATAAAACTAAGTGTTTAAAGATTAGGGATTCAAGGCCAACTCAGTAGGTAATCATGACATAGAAAGGGAGAGGGAGAGAGAAGTGATCATGTGACAGAGAGCAGAAGAGGGAAGTGAACCGTGATAGAGAAGAAGAGGGAAGTGATCAGTGACAGAGAATAAAAAGGAAGCGATCATGAGAATGTGACAGAGGAAAAGGCAGAGAAAGAAATGGCTTTGTGTTCAGGTCATCTTAACAGTGATTGGTTGCTGAGAAAGTGGGAAAATTGGGGAGTATATTTTATGCCTTTCATTTTTTTTTGTTTAATTTTTTAGGAAAGTGAAGAAAAATCTAAGAGAGGGAGAAAAGAAATTGCAGGATGTTAATAAGAGAGATGAGTTTTGCTAGTGGGATCCCAACTTAATGAGTAATCAAAATAAAATAGACAAAAATAAAAAACTTTTAAGAAATTACATGTCAATGTCACGTCAGTAATCCAGTACCACATCAGCAGCACGTCATAATGCCATGTATGCACTGGCAGCTGCCCAAGTGACTCGTGGTATATTTAAAAGGGATTGAATAGTTCATAGATCAATTTGAAAGATAAAAAAGTGAGTGGTAGATTTGAAATTACTAGTACAATATGTGGTAGGAAAAAAGGTTTTTCCTAAATTTAATTACAAGTTCAAAATAATTATCATTAATAATTAACTAAACACTTAAATTAACTGTCATTATAATTTTATTAACGCCACTTTCTCAATAATTTACAGTATGTGAATCACTACATTTATGTTTTAATTAGCAATGAGATATAGACAACTCTTTTCTATGAGTGGAATCCCCAGTTCACACATAATCTCATAAGTTATAAAGGATGACTAACATGACATATCGTGACTACTAGATCATGAATGAATGATGATAATCATATCAATGAACATTGTATAGACCTCTTAATCATAATTACCATGCATTCGAGTCCCTTCACTATATATTTTGGATCTTAGCTAGGATCATGGAATAGTCAAAACCTATATGTTTTAATTATATGACCACTTTTAAGTTCTAATCCTTAATAAACTAGAATCTTACTAAAAACTCATTTCTAGTGAATCTTATCTACCTTAGCTGAGGGTTTGTATATCAAGAATGACTAGAAGTCAAAGGCTTCCTTCCTTATTTATCCATGTTAATTAATTTTATTTTTGAGATCACTTATCTCAACATTTAACTAAATTATAACCACCACATACCATATACCTCTACTTGATTAGTAGTAGTATGTAAGCAATATCAAATTATAGCCACTAATATATTAGATAATATTTCACCTCAAGTCACAAAGACTATATGCATAATTATGATTTAGATGATTGAATATTGACTAGTGGTACAATCCATTTCTCTGTTCAACTAACTCATCACATAAGAATTCACATATTGTCTTGATATCACATGTCAGTAGTATGGGGCTCACTACCTCTATACTAATAAGTATCTCAATTATAATGGATGACAATAGCAATAATGATCTTCCAATTAAAGATATACATGTCAATAATTTTATAGTATAATGGAAAAAGCGACCTGTCACTCATATTCTCAAACTCTTTGAGAATAGATTCTTATACAAAATAGAAAAGGAACACACACACACACACACACACACACACACATTCTCAAACTCTTTGAGAATAGATTCTTATACAAAATAGAAAAAAAACACACACACTCCCACGCACACACGCACACACACACACACACACACACATAACAAATGATGTATTCATTTAAATAAACTATATATATTATTGCCAATTGAAATTCAATATTATATTCACATAAAGCTCTAGCGCATACTACTCTAACAGAAGCAACTATCTCTAATCATAATCCAATTTCTTCCGATTCGTTAAGATAATCTATAAGTAGAAAATAGAGTTTTCAGATTTGGAAATGTCTGATTCAATGTGTCTAGCTATAAATAAATCATTCAAACTACTTGGGATCACACTTTTCTCCTACCGATTTATATACAGTAAGGACCTCCAATTATGGGGTGATGGGTTACCTAAAGACTTCGATGTTCACTTGGAAAACTACAAAAATGAGGTATAAATTCTCAGAGCCTCTTCAGACCCATCCACAACAGCTAGGAATGGTAATGGGTCAGGTTTGGGGTGGGTTTTAAGAAATTATCCCCACCTATAGACAATAAGGGCAAAGGCGGGTAGGAAAAATTAGATTCAAGGTGGATTGGATTGGATGCGTGATCCCTAATTTTTTTTTTAATTTTATCAATATAAATCTTCATATATATTATTGATAAATATTTTAAATATAATAATAAAATTAAATATTTAATACTCTATTTTAAAAATAAATTTTTATATATGTTTTGATATAAAATTCTAATAAAATATATAAATACATATTAATTTCATAAAATCAGGTTCGGGGCTGGGAGACATGATCCCCTCCTCTCCCATTATCATAGACAGATAGGAGATTTCCTGTCAGGTTCGGGGTAGGACAGATTTTCCCATTGAGTCAAATGGATTTTGTCATTCTTAACAACAACTTGTTACCTAGAAAAGCAGAATGAATACTTATTAATTTTTGGAAGTAATAAGACAAACAACATTGGCTTTAATTTGGGGACACCAACTATCATTTTTTCCATGCATTTGCAACACAAAGGAAAAGAAAAACAATCACATCTTAAAATTGAAAGATTTAAAAGGTAGTTGGCTCACTTAGGACACATGCTTGTGTAATTTTGTTGTTGACTATTTTGATAGCTTGTTTACTTTACTAGGTTAATGATGCGTGCCAACCGCAACGCCCGCGAGTACATGAGGTCGTATCAAGTACTATGAACCGAGTTAATACTAGTATCGTTCCCTCAAGGGAAAGTCGAATTGGCCAATTAAGCACCAACTTAATTTTCTATTCTATTGTTTAGCTAATAATAATTTTGGATTGATTTATAACTAAAAACTTGAAATTTTTACTAAACTATACTTAAGTAAATAAAAAGGAAATGCAAGACACAAGATGAACAATCAAGAATGGAAAACGTTTACCTAGATTTCAATTCATATTTACTCAATTTGCAAGGATAATCAACAACTCAATGTAAGTATCAATCAATCATCAAGTGAGTTTTTTTCACAAAAAGCTAGGTTTAAACCCTTCTCAAGAGATTAAACCCCTAATTTCTAAGTGATAGAAGAGGAATCGCTTCTCATTTCTATTCAATTAGAAAAAGCACTAAGATTAAGTGAAAATCATAAATCCTAGGTGTTTATGCATCTTACTCTAGCAAACATAACAAACCCATATGATTTTGAATGTTCAAAGCTTAAACTTTCTATTTCTAGCAAAGTATGAATAACAAAAATCATCAACAAATATGCTATTGAAGATGAAGTGCAGAAAATCTAAATCCAAAGCATAACTTGATGAGAAATTTTAACATTCATTGAATAAAAATGTTGATTGATCCATACAAATGATAAATACTTATCTAATCTAGGTAGACAAGGAGTGTTTAGCTCATAGCATGAAATAAAGAGTAAAGAGAGAGAAACTAAGAGTCCCATGTTGAATCCTAGCCCAATCTTTAAAACTATAGATACCCTTGCTAAATCTTGCTTGAAATTGGATGAATTTGTGCTCTTCTCACTCAAAGTTACTCCCTTGGTATTTATTTCCATGTTTCTTGGTGGCTTTAGGGTCTACTAGCTCTAAAAAATAAGACTTCCTTTAATTTTCACTGCTGCTTGCCTTTTATACTGCAGAAAATTACATGCTCACGGGTTGTGTCATGGGTGTGAGAATAGCCTATGAGTACCCAAGGCATGTTCTCATTTCTTCAGTTGAGAAATAATAGCATTATTGTGACTCACGAGCTCCAGTCATTTCCATGAGGTTAGCCTGTGAGTCATGCTCTTCTAGCCTTTGCCTTGGTCTCCATCATGCAGTAACCAATCCTTGCTCACGAGCACTTTTCACGCTAGTGAGCTAGCTCATGAGTACCTTAAAACCCTATATTCCTTGGATGTTTTGATCTAGTAACTTTTCTTCAGCTCACGGGCTCTATTCAAGAACATGAGCCATGCCTGTGAGGTCTTCAAATGCTTGATAATGGTCCTTTTTTCATCGATTTATGTGTAAATCATGAAGTATTTGCTTCTTAGCTCTAAAAAAATATTAAACTTGGAAATAATTGGAAACACACTTGAATAAGCATATTAAACTCAATTTAACACGAATAATGGCCAAGAAATGGGGTAAAATCTAAGTATAAATGGCCATTATCAAACTTCCTCACACTTGGCTCTTTACTTATCCTCAAGCAAACTTAAGGATAACCAACAACACAATCTCACATGCCTTTTTCCTAAGACCAATAAAATAGAACAAATAAAAAGAAGACAATCACTCAAAAGGTGCTCGATTTTTCACAACACTTTAGTTTTCAACTAAACTAAAGACAAAGCTGTTGAATTTGGAATCTATGAAGGCACTATTCCCTTGACCTGGCTCTTAGGCATTCAATCACAAAATTAAATATTTAGTCCCAAAAACATAGCTCGTATCAAGTCATCAAACCTAAACATTCCTTGAGACGCTGGACTAAATTTCCTTAGAATTTGAACTTTTCATCATTTTTCATGCACACAATCATGATATTCATTTTTTCTTTCTTTTCTTTTCAAAGGACCCGACTTGGCTAAACCCGTCATTAGTCTTTTTATGCGAAAGTAAATACTTTGTGACACCGACTCCCAGTTACTCAACTAGTCACTGAACAGGATAGTCGGCTACTAGTACTATTCATGATTTCGATTTTTGATATTGCTTTTGCAATATGAAGCCAGTGAAATATGTTAATATTTCAAAGTCCTTTTTTATATATTTTTCACCATGGTGCACTATTTATTATTTTTTTATTCATTTCCCAAGAATTTCATTCAAGCACTCAAGTATTAGCTCTAGTTCTCTTACCTAATTCATGCCAATAAGGACTAAACATTTAATAATGACTAAACAACTTAGAGTCTAGTCGTGGGAATCGTGTCAAGGTAGATTCCTGCTATCAACTGCTAAGTCCAAAGTTTAAAATAAAGCCAAAGTTATTCTGAAAAACTAGTACCTAAGTGAGTGATTTAAAAAAAAAAATTGTCCAAATTTTATAGTCCTAGACAAATTGCAAGTGGTACCTGTAATCTGTTGTGCTTAGCTTTGTTGTTCCTGTTTCAGGCATTCATGTAAAAAAAATAAATTAGCATACAATCATGCACTTCAAAAAATAGTTTACCCCTACACTTAAACCACACATTATCCTCAATGTGTGCAAGAACAATAAAGAAGAGAAGGGGGAAGAAATACTGCCCTGAAAACAGAAGATATTCGGCCTTCCCAATTTTAACAATCCGAGCTAAGGTAGATTTAAAGTGCTACAAGCCAAGTTTAGTATTGGTTTCAAATTGAAACCATAAAAGAATAAACAAACCAAAGTCAAGCAAGTATCAAAAAAAGGAAAATAAAAAAAATCTAGAATATAATAAAAAGTACAGAACAAAATACACACAAATAACTAAAATAAAGTATGAGTAAAAGTGATAAAAACCAAGAGAGATCTAGAAGGACTCACTCTTGGAGTCATAATCATCCTCGTCCTCTGCCTCAGTCTCAGCCTCGCCACTGGATTGTGTCTAGGTGGCCGCGTCATTACTAGAGTGGGACTCTATCTCAACCTCACTGCTCTCTATCTCCTCGACTGGCGTGACATGGGCCACAACTGTGTTAAAAATTAAGGACTTGGGGAAGGTGGAGGTGCCATTTCCTGCAATGTAGGGGACATTGGCTTCTTTGGGTTTAAGTTCAAATCCTTTAAGATCTTATTCATCACTTTGGAGAGCTAATGCCGATACTGACGCTCTCGCCCAAGCTCCTCCAAAATATCCTGTTACTACAGCTAGAGGGTCCAATATCAGCTTGGATCCATAGCATGCTCTCCTCCACTTGTGATCTTGGGATGGTAGAAGAGGATGGCCCTGCTAATGAAGATGGTCCTGTAGGAGGTGGTGCTAAAGATGAAGCTGCAGGACAATACTTGCGGCCTTTCTAGTGGACCATGCTATCAATGCACTCCGTGTCAAAAAGTGCAATAGGCCCATCCAGTTTCATGCCCTTAATCATATCTGCCACACCTAAATTTTAGGCTAGCCTAGTGATGTAGGATCCTTCATGAAGACAGCCAGAAGAATCCCGTTGAGCCAAGTCGTTCAGTGTCCACATCAACGAGTAGGCCATGTTACATATGATGTTCCCCTTCATACCGTGAAGGAAGAATAGGTCCAATTTGGTAATGTAGCCTCCCAAATGAGACTGTGGGGAGATCGATCTGCTGATAACATAATGAGTGTATCACAATGACAGATCATTGAACTTAGATGCCTTACTCTGTGCTATTTTCCAATCCCCAAAAGCAAGTTCAGACCAAGCTGAGGAAGGTAGGGGCAAGTCTGAATAGAACCCCACTTTAGAGTGCCAATATGCCTTGATGTATATCTTAGTCATTGAATACAACCTAAAGTCCATAGCTAGCTCATTAATTCTCTTGGTGTGACTCTTAAGTCCTAACTTGGACTTGATAATTTTGGTGGAATGGTCCGATTGCTTAGTGAGCCAGTGGAGGGTGCACAAAAATTCCAAGGTAAGCTCCCTATAGGTGAGTTCCCGGATCTCATACAATTTCTTCTACCCTAGTTGCCCAAACTTGAACTTCAACTGATAAACTTCAAGTATGGTGGCTAAGGACCCCAGTCTGGCGTGTAACAAGCAAAGAATCGCTTGTTTTCCAAAATTTTCAACTTATCCCTCTGCCACTTTTTTATTAAATGGACAGAAGCATGGTTCAAATTATAGAGTAAACCTCTACCTTCGCGTCCTCTGAGATGTCTCCCTGGTGGTGCCGGTGATGGTGATAGTGGTGGTCGCCAAGCAGGTGCTTTGCCCTTTTCTTATGTTTTTACTTGTCAGGGGTGATGATGAGGCCGGGCGCTTACCGGAAGCCTAGGAGGAGGAATACTGACACTTGTACTTGACTTTGGAGGAAGAAGATGTGGCTGGTTGCTTTCTTACTCCCATCAACTATAAAACAACACAAAAAAACCAAAGGTACAAAGCCACATAAACAAAGCCACATTAGTGGTTAGTTGCAAAAATAAAATTTTGGCATGGTAATGGCTAAAACTAAACTATTACCAACCTACAAAAACAAAGAAATCAACCAAATAATAATAGTCCAAACACCCCACTCAAGTCCCATCCCCCACACTTAAGTCTTGGCATATGTCAAACATGAAAGCATAAGCAAAACAGAAATTTAAGTGCATGGTGTGATGTGCTCATGCCCAAAATTTCATAGAATGAGAGGAGGGTTGTGGTTTCTAACAAATCAAGCATAAATGTTTGGCATTTTGCACAAAAATTACCCCCAAACTCATTCAATCCAATTATCAAGAACATGACATATATCACACTTAGCATAAAAAGCACAACAAATATGGAACGTTAGGATCAAGTGCTCGGTAAAATCGAACCAAAGTGATATGGGGTGTTTGTGAAGTTAAAACAACACAACAATTGTTGAATTTCATGAAAAATTGAACTTCCCAACTCACCTTGGAATTTCATCGAACACATTGTGTGCACACATTTCAACGACCAAAATTAACCAAACCAAGCACCCAAATCACTCTGAATGTTCATAAAATAATAAATATACAAGGATTCAAGTGATAAAACTCAAAATGGCTCAAATAATTTCAAGAACAATTCAAAATTTTAGGCCTAAAAAATAAACAAAAATAAAAGCATCTAATTAAAACAAACAAACAAGCAATTAACACAAACAACACTTAAAATAAACAAACAAACAATCAGTCTAACACAAATTGAACAAATAAAACCTAACATGCCATTTCTCTAAAAACCCTAAAAATAAATTAGGACAAACAAAAAGTAAAGAAAAATTGAAAAAAAAAAGGAATAAAACTTGAGTTGTTCATGAAAAACTTGTTAAATATTTTTCTTGAATCATTGTAGTTTGAAGATTTTAAGAGTTTGAGAGGATTTGAGTGTGTTTGAGAGCTAGAGGATGTAGAGAATGGCTTAAAATGGGGGATGTGAGTGTGTTAAAGGGGTTTAAAAACCGTGTTTTATGTGGCGGGCCCCACTAAAAATGCAGAATTTTAACACTCACGGACAGGCTCACGGGTGTGAGGCAAGGCAGTGAGCTCTGCCTGTGAGTACTTTTGAGAAACAGAGGCTTATAGTTTTTTCATGGGCGTGAGCCCAGGCCATGAGGCAACTATAATCTACTGTATTGAAAATTTTTTCAAGCTCAAAATTTTGTTTGTCTCATGGGAGCCCATAAAAACCCAGATTTTTCAATTTTCAACCTTTTACTTACCTCTTTGGTTCGTGCCACGGGTTTTGGTGTATCTCATAGTTTGAACCACTTACCATTCATGATGAATTTAGTTCGAAACACCTACATCATCTTGGATCAAGCATTGTATCTCTCTTTTACTCGATAAAACTAAGAAAAATTAACGAAAAATAAAACAAAGCAAAGTAAATTTTAAACTAGTGGGTTGCCTCCCACTAAGTGCTTCTTTAATGTAATCTTAGCTGGACATTGGTAGGACTTTCACTCTACCTCTTAGAGGTACCAAACCTCTCAACACTTAAAAAGTTCCTTCCTATCAAAATGTAGTTTTAGCCGTTAGGCATTCACTTTAAAGTCATCATTTTCTAGATGACTCAATTCGACAACGCCATAGGGAAATACTTGGTTAACCAAGAATGGAACTGACCACTGGGGCTTTAACTTGCATGGGAATAATCTTAAACAAGAATTAAAAAGCAATACCTTATCTCCCTCTTGGAATTCGTGCCTTTGCTTGATTCGTGCATCATGCCATTTTTTGGTTCTTTCCTTATAAGCCTTTGAGTTGTCATAGTCTTGAAGTCGCAATTCCTCAAGTTCATTGAGTTGCAACTTCCTTTTCTTACCTGCAGCTAAAAGATCAAAGTTGATTTGTTTTATGGCCCAGTAGGCCTTGTGCTCAAGCTCCACAGGGAGATGACATGCCTTGCCATAGACAAGCTTAAAAGGAGTTGTTCCAATCGGGGTCCTATAAGTGATTCTATAAGCCCATAAGGCTCCATCTAGCTTTTCAGCCCAAACTTTCCTATTTCACTTGATGGAGTTCTCTAGGACTCTTTTGATCTCTCGATTGGAGTTTCCACTTGCCCACTCATTTGCGGGTGGTAGGGGGTTCTAAGTTTATGCACGACACCATAATTTTTAAAGAATTTTAGCCAATTATACATTGTAAAAGTGTGTGCCTCTATCACTAATGATTTCCTTCGACGTACCAAAGTGACAAAATAACTTTTTCAAAAACTTGACAACCACCCTAGCATCATTTTTAGGTAGAGCTTGTTCCTTTACCCATTTCGACATATAGTTAATAGCCATAAGAATATATTTATTGTCAAAAGAACTAGGGAAGGGTCCCATGAAGTCGATGGCCCAAACATCGAAAAACTCACGCTCAAGAATATAGGTTTGGGGCATCCCATCATGAGATGAGATATTATCTATTGACATGCATCATATTTACTTACCTATTCATGGCTATCCTTGAAGATGGTGGGCCAATAAAATATGACCTCCAACACTTTTTAGGCAGTCCTATTTGGACTAAAATGACCCCCGGCTGTCTCGCCATGGCATTGGTCTAAAATTTGCAAGGTTTCAAGCCAAGCCATGCACTGCCGGATTGCTGTCACTGCACAATTTGAAAAGAAAAGAGTCATCCCAAAAGAAATATTTTAAATCTGAAAAAAAAATTTTCTTTTGTTGAAAGGTTAGACCTTTTGGGAGTTCCTTTTTAGTAAGATAATTTGACAAATCGGTGAACCAAAGAATAGTAGAAGAAGGGGTAGAGTCACATATCTTACTTACCATTGTAAGGAGTTACTCATCCAAGAATGTGTCTTGTAACTCCCTTTCATCTAGCTTCTTAAGCTTCGGATTCTCCAACCTTGACAAGTTATTTGTTTCCAAATTTTTAGCTCCTTTTTTTGTCTTGAATCTCAAAGTCAAATTCTTTGAGTGACAACACCTATTGAATGAGCCTAGGCTTTGTATCATTCTTAGTAAAGAGATATCTTAATGCCGAATGGTCAGTGTAGACCACTACCTTTGTCAAGATGAGGTAGGAACGCAACTTGTCAAAGGTGAACATGGCAACTAAAAGTTCTTTTTCTATGGTGGTATAGTTGACTTGAGAATCATTCAAAGTCTTGCTAGTATAATAGATCGATTAAAAGTGTTTTTCCCTTGTTTTCCCCAATACGGCTCCCACCGCATAGTCACTAGCATCGCACATAAGTTCAAATGGAAGCCCCTAATCCAGAGCCACCATAATGGGAATATGAATGAGTTTATCCTTCAAAGTGTTAAAAGTGACTAGGTATTCTTCATCAAAGTTTAATTCCACATCTATTTCCAATAAACTAGTGAGAGGATGAGTAATCTTGGAGAAATTCTTGATAAACCTTCTATAAAAACCTGCATGTCTAAGAAAAATTTGAATGCCCTTAACATTTAAAGGTGGAAGGAACTTCTCAATAGTGGCCACCTTGGCCCTATCCACCTCTATACCATCTTTTGAAATCTTATGCCCCAACACAATTCCTTCTTACACCATTAAGTGACATCTCTCCCAATTGAATACAAGGTTGGTTTCCTAATAACTCTTCAACACCCGCTATAAGTTAACAAGACAATCTTCGAAGCTATCCCCATAGACGGAGAAGTCATCCATGAAGACCTCTATGATATCCTCGATCAAGTCATCAAAGATGGTTGTTATGCACTTTTAGAAGTGCCAGGTGTATTACAAAGACCGAAAGGCATTCTCCTATAGGCAAAAGTCCTATAGTAGCAAGTGAAGGTGGTCTTCTCTTGGTCTTCTAGTGTGATCAGGATTTGAAAATACCCTAACAAGCCATCAAGAAAGTGATAGTAGGAATTCCTAGCTAATCTCTCTAGCATTTGGTTAATGAAAGGAAAGGAGAAGCGATCTTTTCAGGTAGCATCATTTAATCTTTTATAATTAATGCAAACTCTTCACTCGGTTACTTACATTGAGGGATCAACTCATTTTTCTCATTGGCTACAACTGTCATCCTTTCCTTCTTTGGGACCACTTGAACCAGACTCACCCATAAACTATCAAAAAGTGGGATAAATTATACTGACATCAAAGAGCTTAATCACCTCCGTCTTGACCACCTCTTTCATCTTAGGATTAAGCCTTCTTTGAGGTTGCACCACCGATTTATAATCATCTTCCATTAGAATCTTGTGGGTGAAAAACAAAGGGTTAATCCCCTTAATATCCACTATCTTCCATGCAATAACCCTCTTATGGTTCTTCAAGAGATCAATCAATCGTCCCTTTTGTTCTTTTGTTAATCGGGCACTTAGAATTATCGAAAGCTTTTTACCTTCCCCCAAGAAGGCATATTCCAAATGATCTGAGAACGCTTTAAGTTCAAGTTCTGGGGTTTCTTCAATAAAAGGCTTTGGCTTGTCAATGTTGGGCATCTCAATTGAGTCAAATGCTCTTTTCCTTTCCATGTACTTGTTCCCCTCCAAGTTCATAAGCTCCTCTTTTTCTTCCTCATCATCTTCCACTAGTTTTCCCTGCATAAGACACCTTTCAAGGGAATCCTTAAACTCAAAGTTAGTGACAAAGTTGAGGGTCTCATGCTCATAAATATCATTGTATGAACCTCATCATAAAAAATCATAAGGGTTATTCATTGACTTGTTTACATTGAAAATTACTTTGTCCTCATCTACCCTTAAAGTGAGGGAACCTTCATGAACATCGATGATGTCCTATGCCATATTAAAAAATGGCCTACCCAATATCATAGACATGTTTGAGTCATCATCCATGTCAATTACCACAAAGTCATCATGAAATATAAAATCTTCCACCTTTATTAACACATCCTCAACAATCCCCTTGGGATGAATAATGAATTTATCCGTTAATTGAATGGTCATTTGTGTTATCTTAGGCTCCATGATAGCTAGTTTTTTGAAAACTTGATAAGGAATGACACTTATACTTACCCCCAAACATGCTAATTTCTTATCAATTTCAAGGTTGTCAATCAAACATTGGATATTAAAAATACCAGGGTCTTTCAATTTTTTAGGAAACCTTCTTTGCAAGATGGCCGAAGACTTCTTGAAAAAATGCACCATAGAGATTTCTTCAAGCTTTCACTTGTTAAAAAGAAGTTCCTTAAGGAACTTAGCATACTTGGGCATTTGTGCAAGAGTTTCAACAGAAGGGATATTAATGTGAAGTTGTTTGAATAGTTTCGTGGAACTTACTGAATTGTGGATCCAAGCAGTCCTTTTGTAGTCGTGTAAGATATGACACCCGTGGTTTGTATTCTTTGACTGGTGGGGATGCTTTTGGTGGTTCCTCCTTATTTCTCACCTTTTCCTCCTTCTTTTTTTTCCATCTCTTCACTAATATGGTGGGGGTCTTCTTCCTTAGTTGATTCTTATCCCTCATCTTCTCTCACCACACTCTTTACATTCCTACCACTCCTCAAGGTGATAGCTTTCAACTCCCCATTAGATTTGCCTCGGTGTTGTTAGGCAAAGAACCCAGTGTCCTCTCACTTAGAATCTTAGCAATTTTTCCCACTTATGTTTCAAGATTTTGCTTGGAGGCTTGTGTGCTCCTATTTATGGCATTTTGGTTTTGGAATATTATATAAGTGGATTGCACAAACTTCTCCACCATCTCCTCAAGATTACTCTTTTTGGGAGGAGGGGGCTATTGTTGTTGCATTGGGCCCCTTTATTGGAATCATGGTAGAGGACCTCTTTGTTCATTCGGGTCCTACTAAGAGAAATTAGGATGGTTCCTCCACCCAAGATTATAAGTGTTGGAGTAGGGGTTGTTATTTGGATTGTTTCTTTGAATTCTTCTAACAAAGTTTGCTTGCTCTTGGTTCCCACTTAAACCACTCGACCCTACCATGTTGCACTCTTGGATGTAGTGGCCACCACCATAACTCTCATAATACAATGCTTGGTTCCTAGAGGTAACCAAAGTGAAAGCATCAAATCTCTTACTTAAGGCTTCAACTTGTGCTAAGAGGGATGTGATTGTATCAACAACATGAGCACCCAGTGCTCTCAACCTTAGAAGATCCCTTTGAGAGGGTAACCATTGGTAGTAAGACACAGACATTTCTTCAACCAAATAACTTACTACTTCCGGCATCTTGTGCATCAAAGAACCACCTCGGACCAATATTAAATTTTGTTTATTGTTGTAAGTCAAGCCATTGGTGAAGCTTTCCATTTGTTGCCATAGCAAGAAGCCATGATGAGGGCATTTCAAAACCAAATCCATAAATTTCTCCCACCCTTCATATAAGGATTCTTCTTCCAGTTGAACAAATGAGTGGATTTCATTCCTCAACTTAGCGGTCTTCACGTGAGGGAAGTAGTTTTCTAAGAATGCCTCTGCTAATTGGCCCTACATAGTAAAGTGACCCGGTTGGAAGGATATGAGCCACTTCTTCAAATTGTCTCTCAAGGAGAAAGGAGACAACCTCAATTTAATTGTGTCTTCCTGTACCCCATTCATCTTGAAAGTATCACAAATCTCTACAAATTCGATCAAATGGGTATGCTAATTCTCATGGGATAATCCACCATATTGACACGAATTTTGGATCATTTGTATTATGGACAGCTTTATCTCAAAGTTGTTTACATCCATTGCAGGCCTTCAAATTGGACCTCCCACGTCATTCAAATCGGCTCGTGCAAAATCTTGCATTTTCCTTCACACTGGCATCTATTATTTTGGCCATTGCCTAGGAAATTTCCATTACTAGCTCTATCCCTGGTGGCATTTCTATTACCATCAACACCTTTATTACCATTGACATCATTGTTGCCCTCCATATTTACCTCGGGAGCCACTAAATTCTCTACCTCTATATCCTCTTCCTCTCCATTGAATATGCCCTCGGGAACCTCTAAAAGTGGGTCACCTATGACCAAAGATAACTCCCTCTCCCTTTGTTGTCTTTGTATCTTTAAGGTCTGTTGATGTTCGAGATCGTAAAGAAGTAGGCCAGAGGAGTTAGCTCTTGTCATGCAATGGTACCTGAAATACAATAACAAGAGCAACTGTAAATAAATCAAAAGAGAATAAAAGGCTGAATCAATAGTTTCAGATTTGTTGCTAATGTTAACCCGTATTCAATTTAAACATTTCCTGGCAACGATGCCAAAAACTTGATGTGTGCCAACCACAACACCTGCAAGTGTACGAGGTCGTATTAAGTAGTATTAATCGGGTGAGTACCAGTATCGTTCTCCCAAGGGAAAGTCAAATTGGCCAATCAAGCACTAACTCAATCTCCTATTCTATTGTTTAGATAATAATAATTTTGGATTGATTGATAACTAAAAACTTGAAATTTTAACTAAACTATTTAAGCAAATAAAAAGGAAATGTAAGCTACAAGATGAACAATCAAGAATGGAAGGTGTCTAGCTAAATTTTGACATATATTTACTTAATTTGCAAGGATAATCAATAACTAAATGGAAGTTTCAATCAATCATCAAGTGGATTTTTTCACAAAAAGCTAGATTTAAACTTTTCTCAAGAGATTAAACCTCTAATTTCTAAGTAATATAAGAGAAATCTCTTATCCTTTCTATTTAATTAGAAAAAGCACTAAGATTAAGTGAAAATCATAAACCCTAGGTGGTAATGCATCTATCTCTAGCAAACATAACAAACCTATATGATTTTAAATGTTCAAACTTGAACTTTCTATTTCTAGCAAAGTATGAACAACAAAAATCATCAACAAACATTCTATTAAAGATGAAATGCAAAAAATCTAAATCAAAAGCATAACTTGATGAGAAATTTTTACATTCATTGAGTAAAAGTGTTGATTGATTCATACAAATGATAAATACTTACCTAATCTAGGCAGACAATGAGTGTTTAACTCATAACTACAAGAAATTAGTAGAAAATAAAGAGTAAAGGGAGAGAAACTAAGAAACCCATGTTGAATCCTAGCCCAATCTTTAAAACTCTAGATACCCTTACTAAATCTTGCTTGAAATTGGATGAATTTGTGCTCCTCTAACTCAAAGTTACTCCCTTGGTATGTATTTCCATGTTTCTTGACAGCTCTAGGGTTTACTAGCTCCAAAAATAAGACTTCCTTTAATTTTTACTGCTGCTTGCCTTTTATCCTGCAGAATATTACGTGCTCATGGGCTATGTCACGGGTGTGAGCATAGCTCATGAGTACCCAAGACATTTTCCCCTTTCTTCAGCTGCAAAACAATAGCATTATTATGACTCACAGGCTCTAGTCATAGCTTGAGGCTAGCCCATGAGTCATGCTCCCCTAGCCTTTGCTTTGGTCTCCATCATCCAGTAACCTATCCTTGGCTTATGGACACCTTTCATGCCCTTGAGTACCTCAAAACCTTAAATTGCTTAATTGCTTTGATCCAATATCTTTTCCTCAGTTTACAGGCGCCATTCACGCCTGTGATCCATGTCTATGAGGTCTTTAAATGCTTGATAATGGTCTTTTTTTCATCAGTTTATGCGCTAATTGTGAAGTATGTGCTTATTAGCTCCAGAACTATGTTTAAACCTGGAAATAACTAGAAACACACTAGAACAAGCACATTAAACTCAATTTAACACGAATAATGGCCAAGAAATGGGGTAAAATCTAAGTATAAATGACCTTTATCAATTAAAATCTATAGAAGTCATTGAAGTAGTATCTCCTTGCATCACTAATGACCAAATTAACCTTTTGAAAGATTTTTCCAAAAAAGGAAGATTAAATTTGTTGCCTTCTTCACACATAAGGACAAATTCTCTAAGCTTGATGGCATGAACTAAGGATTTTTATAAACATTTGGGAATATCATTGGTCAATAAGTCTCAAATTTCTATTTGCAAGTGTTAAGAATAAGGTACCTTCTATAATACATAAATGAGACAAATATAGTGTTAATTTCAAGAAGAATCATCTTGAAGAAATCACATCTATGAGACTAATATCACTCTACATTGTCACATAAAAAAGTAATCTCAATATCTCCAGCTAATCGTCTGAAAAAGATCTTGCTTACAATTATCTCTACTCCCCAAAGTTCCTTTATCCAAGGACATTGATTTTACATAACATCCATGTTGCCTTTAAAGTGATTCATTTTCTAAATAGGAAAACTCAAGGTAAAGATGGTTATGTTGCTCTCAAGGTGGATATGAGCAAAGCCTTCAACAGATTAGAATGGAATTTTATCCTTGATATTATGACTATAATGAGGTTTAATAGCATGTGAGTTGATTTGATTAAAATGTGTTTACTCTATAAAATATAACATTGATAGCAATGGTATCCTTATGAGGTTGGTCGTACCGTAAAGTGGTATAAGAAAAAGTGATACCCTATTACTTATCTTTTTATCATTTGCTTAGAAGGCTCATCCTCTTTACTGAGAAGAAATGAAGCTGTAGATCATGTCCATGGTATCAAAATTGTAAGAGGAGGTATATCCATCTCTCATTTGATATTTGTAGACGACTCCTTTTTTGAAGCTATAGCTCTTGAAAGTGCAAAATTAAAGGCATCTTAAAAGCTTATGAAGCTTTCAGATAAATGATCAATTTCTCTAAATCTTCTATCTCTCATAACAAGAACGCCAACCCTTAAATGATATATATATATATATATATATGAATCTACTAATCATAATGGGTACCTGAGCTCCCATATCTTATGCATAGAGATATGAAGGATTTTATTTCCTTTATCAAGTATGGTGTCCTGAATAGAGCCAACCAATGAAAGGAAAAAAGTTGTTTTTTATTGCTAAAAAAGACATCCTCATCAAGATTATAGTCCAATCACTCCCAACTTTTCTTATGAGTGTCTTCCTCTTACTAAGAACCCTCGATATAAGGTATAAAAAGGATTATCTTCTCTTTCTAGTGGGATAAGTAGAGAAGTGAAACCAGAGGCATCCATTGGACAAGCTGGGATCATTTGTGTATCAATAAAAACCAAAAAGACGTGTTTCAAAAAAATCCATGATTTTAATATTGCTCTTCTTGGAGAGTAGATATAATTCACTCTCACCACCCTAGACACACTCATTACATATTTACACAAAGAAAAATACTTCCCAAACACCTTAATTTTGCAAACACAACTAAGAAACAATTATAGCTATACATAGCGCAACATTCTAGCTACACAATATTTACTAATAAAAGGCCTTAAAAAAGTGATTAGTGATGGAAACAATACTTGTATATGTCAATACCATTGGCTTTTAATAGATTCAACTTTTATATTGAATCACCTAACAAGTTTAACTTCATGGATATTAAGGTAAACTCTCTTAAGCTCCTTAATTCTTATAGCTGGGATATTATCTGATAGAAGATATACTAAACCCTAAATGTTCAAGCATTATTTTGAGCATCCCTCTCAATCCAAGAGTTCTTTAAGACCTATAATTCTGCCAATAGGAGACCAAAGGTGTCTACTTTGTCAAAAGCGGATATAGGTGATTGCAAAGTGACAACTCAGATCCTCTATCTCACTCACTTGTAGTTTGAAATTCTATATTGTAATTAAAGCTCCCTTATAAAATCAAGACTATGCTTTGGAGATATTTTTCTAATTGCTTACTCATGCATGGCAATCTTCATACCAAAGGGGTAAATATGTAAAATTGGTTCCAAATTTGCAATGGATAAGAGGACATAGTACTCATATCGTAGTTGAATGTACCTTTGCCAAGTAGTATTAGATGCCTCTACAATGGGTTTGTGCCATAGACCTGAGCCTAATTCTGCCTCTTTGTTCCATAACCAAACCAAGAACCTTAATAAAGATGACCAATGCCTAGCAGCTACAATATGTTGGTCGATTTGGGGAAATATAAAACTCGACGATTTAGGGAAATGTTAAGAAATCATCAGTTACCACTATCCAAAGTGCTTTAGATTTTTACCACTAATGGAACACAACCTAGAATGTCTCTATTTCAAGCCCTTAGTGGGTTTGTCTCCTAGAAAATTGAAATGATGAAGACCCCAAATGGCTGGTTCAAACTCAATGTTGATTCATTTATCTTTCACTCCCAAAAGAAGAAAGGAGCTAGAAGCATCATCTAAGATAACAAGGAAGTTTTATATAGGGTCGTTGCTTGACCAGATGCTACCATCAAATGTCAGTCCTACTCACTGAAGCTTTAAGTCTGAAAAAGGCTCTCAGTTGGGTAAAATACGTCAACAAAAAAGGCTTGAGATAGAATCTGAGTCTCTTCAAGTTGTTGAAGCTTTCCTTTCATCTTCTGTAAATGTCTCTTTACTTGGTTTAGTAATGAAAGAGTGTCGATGTCTTTTGGGCAAGATTAATCCATTTCATACCTCACATGTTTCTAGATCATCAAATTAAGTTGCTCATCTCATTTCTAAAGCTTTTGGTTCTTAGTCTGGTCTAATCGATCAAGCAGTGACGGATCTAGAAATTTTTTAATGAGGTAACAAATTTATATAATAAAACAAAATTATGAATTAAATTTTTTATCAACCATAAAATTTTAAATTATAATTTATAAGTATCAGGGAAAAAGTAAAAAAAAAAAACTTGCAATTGTTGATTACTTGGCATAGAAAAGACTAATTTTTCCTATTCAATTGTATTTTTTTTTTCTAATTCAAAACTAATTAGAATTTTTTTTGTTGATGAATTGGAGTTGTGAATTGCAATTATACACAATAAATGTTTTTATATTATAATTGTTGGGCTAAAACGATACACTCCGAAGACAATTGTTGGACAGTATCCTCCGATGCCTGTTATTGAAAGAAAACAAGCTACAGTGCAGCAATACCACGCACACAAGAAAGAAAACAGACAATCATACAAGAACCAGAAACTAATGCACACAGATTTAACGTGGTTCGG
>CAOJBK011492363.1:0-14836 GCA_948294925.1 Codiaeum variegatum | reverse complement strand
AGAGCATTATGGAAAATTCCAGTAACTCATATAAATTTCTAAACGAGCTTTAGTTTGATATATTATAGGGCTCATAACTCATCATGTTCTAAAAGTTATGCCCCTCTAAAGTTTGTCTCAAGCCCAACACCCTATCCTTCTACTCCAAATAATCAAAGGCCTAGGCTTCAATCTTTTAGATTGCATCATTTCCTTCAGAATAGAGAAAATTCATCCTTAAATTTATAGTAACATCATCATCATCATCAAAGGAATCACTATAGTAAGACAACAAATGCTTGCCATTAAAGACATCTGTTGTACGAATGTGGCTTGGCAACTTAAGGTGATAAGCATTTGGGTTGATTTTTTCAACAATCTCCACTAGCCTAATATTCTTTGCAGATAGTTTATTGTACTCTTATGCTGAAAATCGATCATTAGTCAAAACTTCCCACATAAAATCTCGAACATCAAATTCCACATGTCTTCTATTTTGGCTTACACATTGCTTATATTATGAATTTGCTATCAAGATTGTTGTACACCACCTTATGGATTTCCTACAAACTAGTCTCAAAATCTTTTACTTTTCCATTGACTTTTAATTTTGTAGGCAAAGAGATAATGTCCAATGGTCTCCTAGGCTGCACTCAAAATACCACTTGAAAAGGAAAGAATTTTGTACTCTGACTGAATGTATGATTGTGTGAAAATTTTGCCTGACACAGTTTCTGATCCCAACTCTTGACATGCTCTCAACCAAACACTATAACAAATTACCAAGTGACATGTTCAACACTTTGATCTGCCCATCTGTCTATAGGTTATAAGCATTGAAGTTGAGTCATATATTCACCATCGTCCATAAACTTCGCCAGAAGTGACTCAAAATTATAATGTTTCTATCAAAAATAATTTAGGAAGGTAAACCATACAAATAGTATACTTCTTAAAAGAACATTTGAGCCATATTAATAGCATTTGCAGTCCTCTTGCAAGGAATAAAATGCACCATCTTAGAAAAACAATCAACAACAAAAAATATGGAGTCATAAGCTCATTTAGTACATGGTAATCCTAGAGTGAAATCCATACTAGTATCAACCTATGGCTGTGAAGGGATTGATAATGTCATGTACAATCCAACATTAGTTGCCAACCCTTTAGAAACTTGATAGATTTTGACCTCTGCACAAACTTCTCTACCTTTTTATGCATGCCAGACCAAAAATAGAAATGTTGCACTAACAACAACATTCTATCTCTACCCACATGTCTTTCACCTTATAGCTCTGAAATGATTTGCAACCCCAAATTAGACTCTAAAATGCACAACTGATTTCCTTTGAATAAAAATCCATCTTGTAGGAGGAAATCTGATTTTTTCCCTTCCTGAATGTCTCATAGAAAAATAAAGGTCAGTAGAATTCATCTCACAAAAAGAATCAAGTCTAGGAACTTCAACCTTTATAGAAATAAGCATACTGCTACTACGACTTGGTGCATCGACTGTTTGATTAGAAACTCCAACCTTATGCTTCACTACATAGGTGAACTACTCCAAATACTCAATCCATTTCCCATGTCTACTTGACACCTTATCCTGGCTATGAAGGTCCCTCAAAGCATCATGATCACTGAAAAATGAATTCCCTTTGGAATAAATAATGTCACCAATGCTTGATAGCTTGCACTACAACATATAATTCCATATAAGAAGTGTTATATCTGAGCTTTAATTCGATAGCTTCTCACTAAAATATGCCATTGGCTTGCCACCTTGACTTAACATTACTCCAATCCCTACCTTGGAAGCATCTATATGTAGCTCAAATGGTTATGAAAAATATGGCAGAATTAAAATTGATGCTGTTGTCAAATGCTCTTTGATCAACTTAAAGGCTTTATCTGCATCATCAGACCACTTGAAACTGCTTAGCCATGATACTACTGAAGTGTGGAATGAAACACCTATAGAATAAAGCCAAACCATGGAAACTTCAGTAATTACTTTTAGTCTGGGTTACTTCTTCACTGCCTCTACTTTAGATTCGTCAACCTCTAATCCTTCTCCTAAAACCACATAGCCAAGAAACAACACCTTTGGGGATATGAGCACACACTTCTTTGCTGCAACATATAACTTTTTAATACGAAGTAGATTTAAAACTTCTCAAACATGTTGTTTATACTCCTCAGGGTTAGCACAATAAATCAATATGGCATCAAAGTATATAATA
This sequence comes from Codiaeum variegatum, assembly GCA_948294925.1. Taxonomy (NCBI): domain Eukaryota; kingdom Viridiplantae; phylum Streptophyta; class Magnoliopsida; order Malpighiales; family Euphorbiaceae; genus Codiaeum; species Codiaeum variegatum. The sequence goes on along the minus strand of CAOJBK011492363.1, from coordinate 12,614 downwards.
AAAAATCTACCTATAAAGGCCTAAACAACTAGTTCATTACATGCATAAAGATATTGAGGGCATTAGATTACCCAAAAGGCATAACTAGACACTCATACAACCCTTTTCATGCTTTAAAAGTTGTTTTCCATTCGTCCCTAAGCCTAAATTTAATTTGTTAATATCCATTGTTCGAGTCTAACTTAGAAAATGTAGTCGCACGACTTATAAGGGGCGCTGAGGGTAAAAATTAAGTACTGCTAGGGTCATTCATTCACTTCCCATCTATAGTGGTAACCTCCCCATCATACCAATTCTCTACCAAAACCCTCACTTCAGATGTCCCATTCTTTTCTATCAGATGGGAAATTCTTTTAAGGTGTTTAGTCTCTCGACAACCTAAAGGGGTAGACACTTGGATTTTAGAAGGGGGACCTCTCAATTCCAAGCTTGAGGAACCTCTCAAAGGCTGGGATGGGAGATAACGAAGAAAACGAGTCTTCCAAATGGATTTCAAAGAGGAGGGTAGGGTAAAACATCTACAATTGGTCTCCGTTTGGAGATGGTTGTGTTCACCCTTTTTATTGGGGATCTTCCGATAGATCCCTAACATTTCTCTTGTAGAAAGGGTGAAATCTTTAAAAGAGGCAAGCATTTGAAGTCCCTTAAGAACCCTCTAAGCATTAGGATGCACCTGAGTAATGTTCACCCCATATATCCTCAGGAAATCAACCTCTAATTAAGACAAGGGAAACCTAAGCCTAGCATTTCAATCCTCCTGATAGACGATGTTCCCATCCCTAAGAGGCAGTTGCTTCACTCCGTGGTCAGGGTGGGTCAATGAAAGGATAAAGTCAGGGGGGATTCAGTATGTTTCCCTAATCTGTTTAAGGTCATTCATAGTGATAAAACTATATATTTGCCCTATAGGGGTGGCTACACTAGACAATTTCTTTGTTTGCGGTTTGGGAGCCTTGCGGGGAGATACCCTAGCATCGACACCCCCCAAATCCCTTTGGTTAGAGCTCTCAGCAGAGTCCACATTGTTGATCATCTTATGCGAAAAAGGACAATATTAAGGGGGATGATGTCTAAAGAGTGAGACGAGCTAGTAGTTTTCCCTCACTTAAGTAGAGGCTCATCCCCATAACTCTCATTTGCAAGGCGATGTTTTCCCTCGCTTAAGCAGAGGCTCATCCCCAGAATTCTCATATGCAAGACGATCAGATTGAGGCTGATCAAGAAGATGCTTAGAAGTCATGATGGTTTCCCTTTTAGGATTGTGAATGAATTTTTATGAGGGTGATGGGGTCTTATTGGAAGAAATTTCTAGATATGAAAATTGAGGATCGGAGGGGGACTGATATTTTTGGCTGCAAGAGACAGGGCTCATCTTAGTTAAAGGATGGGGGCCTATGGATGCTAAAGGAAAATACAAACAAGGAATAGAAGGTGTCACTTGGTAGAGGGATCGATGAGAGAAAAGTCGCACGAGTTAAGGAAAATCTGATAGTAAGGGTCGGGTGGCGTAAGTTGAGCAAACAAGTGAGTTTATGGCAAAAAGGAACTCTTTTTATAAGGAAATATGAATAGAAATGATCCTTTGGGAATAGGGACAATTACCATGTGTCAGAAGGAGACCAACTGGCGGGAATTTTCTCACTCTTCCAAAATTTCAAAAAATAAGGACACGGAGCAGTGCTATGTGGGAATTTTGATCTACAAGTAGATGGGGAAGAGTTGAACCTCAGTCTTTGACTAAGGACTTGTGGAGAGACATGTGATGACTCGCTTCTATAAATGGTTCACCCCAGGCGTTGGGGTCACCCATATTTACCAAAGAGGCGAAGGTTATGCAGCGGGACATGTGGCTTGAGCCCTTGGTACAACTGTCATGAGAAGACGCGTTGTGGCCTAGGTGAAGGTTCATGGATCACCCTGAACTGGAGGGAGGAGGAAGGAGGGGGGGGGGGGGTGTTCATCCTAGAGCTTAGGGGTCATCTTAAGCGGATAAACTCAACTAGAGTCCTAATTCTGGACAACACACTAAGAGATTAGTAGAAGACAAAGTCCTATTTCGAGATGATAGAGGCAGAAGCTTATCTCTATGATATTATATGTATAAAGTTGGATGTTTGTTGGTTATATATATCCAATGCCTACAGTGGGAAAAAAGGTTAATCACTTCACACTCTCTCTATTCTCTTCTATTTTTGGTCTTTATTAGCCTATTAATTTAGGTACTGGAGTGGCTATCCATAGGAAACATCTTGTATCTTTTTTCGTGCGTTTTCAAGTTTTTACCAAGAGTTTCAGATGTGAATAATAAGTCGTCTTGAGAGGTCGTCTTTAGTCTTGAGACGACAATCATGGCAACAATAATAATAATAGCCAAGTCAATAAGAATAAGGAATTTTGCTTATTTTCTTATATCAGATTCAGTTTTTGCTTGAAAAAGAGGATTTGGTTTTGAAGGCAATACACATTAATTAAATTTTCAACGTAGGTGAAGTATAGAGTCAAGAAATATAATTTTTTTTAGTGTAAAGTGCATCTTTAAACCTTCTTACAGAAATGATACTTTTGATTAATTAAAAATCATTTTCAATCATAATTTACATTTAGATAATAATATTCTAACCAATAGTATACTAATAAAATCCAATGAAGCTTTCACTTTTAATTTTAATGGTAATTTTGTAATTTTAGAGAAATTAAATGGCAGACTGATTCTGTGAGCGTTCATCCAATTGTTTGCCAATGTTGACATCCATGAAGGATTTTTTGTCCTTACCTTGGGTTGTTCTTTTCCTTGCCTGCATTACTACCCAAAAAACGACGACGTTTTACAATTTAACATTTAATTAAGTTATCGGTGCTAGAATTCACTTGACAGCTATTCCAAAATTCTTAGGTCCCGAATACACTAATGGCTTTCTAATTTCTAGGACTTAATGAGGAAATCAGAATTTCTATATGAAAAACCAAAATTCTTTTGAATTTTGTTGAAAAAGATAACCAAAGCTTACTACATGTTATTACATTGCATCAAGCCTTTACAAATGTTTAATACAAAACAATATACAGCATAAATAAAAACCTAGCTAATAACAATTACGGGCCATCTCACACATTCTTAAATTAATTAGTGAAATACCCGAAATCTATTTGCTAAATTGATTCCGATTCTAATATTTTGGAGGCCTTAAACAATAAAACAAAATTTATATAAATTTTAATAATATATATATAAAATAATTAAATTTAACACTATCAACTTATAATTGATAATTTAAAATTATATTTATTTTGATAGTAAAAGTCAATATTATTCATGTTAATAACATTAAAAAAATGTTGAGAAATATACTAGAGAAATATAAGTATTTTAATATTATGTGAAAAATAAATTTTATTTTTTTTCTTACATATTCTTTATATATTTCTAAAATATATATCAAATATTTAATTATATCGAACATTAAACAAATTAAATTCTTTTTGACAATTCTAATTTTAATATAATAGTAAAAATTTTGATTTATTCATATCTTTAATTTTTTTTAAATTCTTTTAGTTCTTCAACTTGGCAAATTAATTTTTAAAAGATAAAGAGAATAAAAAATATTATTATTGTTTTAATTTTTTAAGAAATGCCATAAAAATATTAAAAAAAAAAGATAGATAAATACAATTATATCCAATAAATAATTATTTTTATTGTTTATAGAATTTTTAACAATTATTTTAAAAAATATGAGGCGAAAGGTCATAAACGACTGCTTAGGTCGCCTACTCTATGGAGCTTCCAATTAAATTCAGATACTTATCCAAACAATAATTAAAATCTAAAAAAAGAAAATGTCAAAGGAGCACTCTATTTTATTGATAATGTTTGCAATTCACAAAATCTGACATCTGATTGTAATGAGGAAATCAATAAAAAAAATTCACCTCGTGAAATCTAAGTATCATTGTCTCTTCATATATAAAATAAATGCGAACCAAACTAAAATAATTCAGACCATTTTGATTGAGGTAATTCAAAATTTAAAGTCTATTATTAAGCAAACTCAATTAGAGAATTATAAATAAATATTTAAAGTCCAACATTCTAGTTCAATATTTCAAGTCTAATTATGTGAAGTCTATGAATCATCAAATTTCATAACAAATATTATAATTAATGTGTTTTATAATTATTATATTTAAATATCAACAAATTATTTTATATTATTATTTTTCATTGAATTAAAATAAATGAATTGATATTACATCATGAATGAGTTACTTTTGCACATCGAGACATCGACTAGCTCTAAAGTGCGTATCTAATTGAGTAATAGATTTAAGTTCAATCATCTCTCCTACTGAAAAAAATAATTACTTATGTGAAGTTAATAATTATCAAATTAGAAAATTGGTCCACACTAAAATTTCAGCCTTTTTTTTTTTTTTTCATTTCACAACAAGTGTATTTTTTATTTATATTGTTTGTAATCATTACACATAAAATTTGTAAAAATTTGCAAGTACCTGTAATAAGGTATGAATGAAATTACTAATGTTTTATGTCTATCTTTTAAATTTATTATTATATCAAATATTTTAATAATTCCATTTTTTTATTTATTATGAAAAAAATATTCAAACAATTTGTTTCTTTGTTTAAAAATATATATTCTTTTATTATTTTATCAGTGACCGCTATATATTTTTTGATATTATGAAAAAAATTATATTGGTTTTTTTTTATCTAAAATTAAAATTATGTATCTCTATAACTATTTATTTTTATGAGTAGGTTATTGTTCTCGCAACATCGCGCGAGTAATTTTCCCAGTATCTTATAATTCTCAAATCACTAGTTAATTTTATTTCAAAATATCACTAGTTTGTTTTTTTGCCAATAAAAATATCACTAGTTTGTTAGTTTAAATAAATTGAGCGAAATAATTGGTTTAAAAAATAAATATAAGTGAAATTATAATCTAGTTATATAAAATTTGAATTGAACATTGAATTCAAATTTATTTTTTCTTGATAAAATAAAAAGAAAAAATACGCGTATTGTAAAATAAATCAATGTTATCTTGTTTCAAAATTTATGTTAAATAATAAAGTTAATATTCTATTGTGAGATTTTAAATTTTACTGGATAAAAATATCTTTATCCACACTTTTATTATAATTTTTTTATCTTTATCTATTATTTATTTCAAAGTTTTCATTTTTTTTAAAAATAATAATTTAAATTAATTGATTAATTAAAGTAAAAATATAATTAATGAATAAATTATAAAAGTTTTATAATCATAATATTTATTGTATAAAGGCACATATTTGTGTACACCATAAAACTAGTAAAAGATAAAATTAAGTAGATAAAATAATTTACAAAATTACACAATGAACATAATAATTAAAAAAAAAAAAAAGAACATCTACTTAACGGCCGTCCAGTTCCTCTCTTAAGAAGTTATGACCGTTAACGCCAAAAGCTAATGTCGTGAATTGCAGGAGGGAAACTAAAAACTACGAAATCCTTCAAAACAAAACTTGAAGTGAATTCACTCTTTTCATTTTACCGCAACTTCTCCTTCCCTCTCCAACCCAAACCCCCACCCTTCTTTCCTCTCTTTCTTTCTCTGTATCGATTTCCCCTAAAATCAAAATCAATCTAGGGCAAATTGAGAAAGCCCTAGATTTGGCTATTTTTCTCAGATTTTCTTGGCTGCACTTTGATGCTTTTCTTGGGCGAAGCTTTTCTTCAAGAAGGTAATAACTGTTTTCTAAATGCTAGATTATGAGTTAATTTGATGATTACATATGCTATCCCTAAATCCATTTCCCAAATCTGTGTTTTCACTGTTCATATTGTGTATTCTTTGATTTAAACAACAACGACAAATTGAAGTAGATGCATTTAGCATATTTTGTATACAATTGATTAATTGAAGTACTAGTCTTTAAATCTTATTGGGAATGCCGCTTTATTGGAAGTGCATAGCCGGATTTGGAGCATTGAATTTTTTTTTTTTAAACCAATGAGCTTGATTGGTGGATTGGAATGGGTCTTTTGGACCATGTTTATTGTAGGTGAAGAGTTGATTGGCGAAGGAGAAGTAAAGATTGTTGCATTTGGGAATACTTTATGGCAAAGGTTGCTACAGCTGGTTCTCTTCAAATTGGTGGGACTGCTCTAAAGATGGGCCCGATGGTTAAACGGAAGACCCCATCAGAATTGAGGGTACGTTTTGAACTAATTATATCTTCTATTACATGTTTTTTTGTTTTTTAATCTGATCTTAGTTGCTTTTCTGAGAGTCTTTGGACTTGTCTTTCATATCAACATGAATGAAGTTGGATGGTTTACCTGGGCTTTAACTTGAGTTATTAGTCACTGTGGGATGGTTAACTTGGGCAGTTTTGGATGGTGATGCTTTTTATATATTGGTTTTATTACTGCGAGTTACTTCTATAGGGCATGCCATTGATGGTACACCTTAAATCATTGCTTACTTCATCTTCATGTTAAAGACCTATCATAATACTGTATCCATGCACCGTTTTATTATGTATGATATATTCATTTGTTGATATTAGATAAGAGGGGATGAAAGAAATAATAACATCTGTGCTATGAAAGTGAATTCTGGTTTCATTATTGAACACAATGACGTATCCATATGTGATTGGAGCATTTATGACTACATGTCACAAGAATGGAAGCACCGTGGACTAACATAATATTCACAGATTTCTACAATATATTTAGCTCCAAAATTTTTCTTCAAAATTCCACGATAAACTGCAATAAATGAAAATCTTTTTGTTCAATTGTGCTTGTTGCCGTGCAGGGAGAGCAATTGAAGAGGACAAATGTCATAGAAATCGTTGTTGAATCTCCAGCTCCTTTATGTGGTTCAATGAAGTGAGTTATTTACCTAACCTTCCAATCTCTTTCTTTTATTAGTTTACATTGTTCTGACTTGTTCTTTCTAATGAACCACACTAGTGAGAATGGACTTAAGAAGCCAGATTTACCAAGGAATCCAAGATACATTGACACTCGTATGGATGAAGTCTATCCTGTAAAAAAATCTAGGCTAAGGGTGCTTTCGGCAAAGGAAAATGCAAAGGTTATTACATTTTCCAATTATGGTTTTCTGATTCTAAGTTTTTGTATGCGAGTGTCATTGACGAACTTATCATGGTGATTTTTTGGTGTAATTTTCACTACCAACAGGATGCTAAATCAGCTGAGCAAACTAACAGTATGAAGAATGTCTCTGTGCTTTCGAATTTGGCTGCCAAAAGACAGCTCTCATGGTACAAGTTCTATCGCAACGTATCATACCTGAAATTAGTAGATTTATTTTTCTCACTGGTCCTATTATACTATCTCCTTCAGTCCAGAGAAGTCTGCTGCTGCTTCTATAGCTTCCAAAGAGATGAAGGTGCAAGCTCATCAAACAATAGAAAGATGTAGCCAAAGTATATTCCGAAGTGTTGCTGAACTTTCATCAAATGGTGAAAAATCATCTGGAATGGCTCTTGTAGATATGGTAAATTTTTTTTTTATTGCTGTACTTTCTAATTACATTTGTTATGTATGTGTAGTAACCTAGTAAAAGTCTACTCTCATAGGATAAAGCATTAAAAGTTCTGGTTGCCCATGAACCTCCCACCAGTTCTGGCTTAGCTGCAGATTCTTCTGAAAGATTTGGCAATCACGCATCAACTCATTCCAGCAATTTCAGCTCTGAGTGCCTTGTGCCAGGTCAAAAGGCTCCTCTTGATTTTACTTTGAAAACAAAAATGCGGGTGGCATCCTCTTGCTCTGTGACTTGGTGAGTGTGTCATGATATCTGAAGCTGTTAATTTTCAGTATTTGTTTGTTTTGATGTTCTCACTTGGAGATAATATTATCCTGCGAAGTAATTTTCCCAGTTGCATTTTTTATTTATTAGTAACTGGTACCTGCAAACCAAAATTAATTGCATATAACATTAGGATACCTAAGTTGATTTTTAGGCGGTGGGAATTTTTAGATTGTCTTCCTTTATATCTGAAAATATTGAAGAATAATGCCGAAAGAATAGATTAGTAAAAGAAAAATTAATTATGTGCTTAACTCAAAGCATTGTGGATTACCAACATATCTTGTATCTCTTACAAATTGAGTTCCTATCCTTTTTTTCTGTTTCCATCTTTCTCTATTTAGATATTAATTTTAGTTAAACCATATCTAGTCAGGGTGCTCAGTCAATATATTTGTCATGTGTGTGCCATATTTGGTTTTGACTTTTAAGAAGGATTAAAGATGTTCAGATTTATGTGAAAATGATCACATAATTCCTTTTTTTTTTCACTTTTCTCATTTATTGATTTTTTTTAGTTTTCTGCATGTATGATATTTCTTGCATACTCACAAGTTATTACACACGACCAGACAAACACACAGACACGTCATTCCTTATCCAAGTGTGCATTAGTTTGCTGGTGAGATATATCTTTTAGGCTATTATAGCTATTTGCTTAATATCTTGTTTTGAAATTTGAAGGATTCATAGGTCAATTATGTGCAGTGCCTATAATGGCATGCCACAGTTGACACCTCAATTTTGTTGTTCTGATGATGGTAGTGGCTCAGTGCAAGCATCGACTTTCCAAATTCTCAGCTCCAAAGCATTGCATTCATGGGTTTATCCTCAGTCTACACTACCGCCTTCTCTCATATCAGTGTTGAGCTCACAAGCAGCAGGGGGAGGTTTGTGGAATAAAAAAAATGCTTGAATTTAATGTACCCTGCTCATTGATTTTTGTTCTAAAAGTTTTTGCTTTTCACTCAGCGGAAATAGATTTTTTAAGAAAACGACACTTAGGATGGGAGGATTCATTTCGAAGTCTTTATTACATGCTTCGAAAGGACATTTGCAATATCTTTTACGGTACTTTCCTTTTCTCTTTCTGATATATGTTTTTATCCTGTAGCAAGTTCTACTCATGAGTGAAAAATTGTGCACAAAATAAGTAGATATGTTGATCTATCTAACTATCCACAATAGTGAAACATATACATATTGTTAGAGAGAGTAGATTCAGTGTCTTATTGCATGTTCTTGTCTTAGTCCTTTCCTCTCCTTTCTGTTTCGGCCAAGATAAAGCAGATGTGTAAAACATGTGATTTGTGCTGGGGCTTTCATCTGTAGGATCTTATACTTCTCCATCTCTTCAGCTAATCAACATACCTTTTCTTTTATGAACCATATGCTAACACATGTTGTTTTCATGACTTTTGCAGTTTGTACTTCCCATTTCATAGTAATGTTCATCAACAGTGGTGATTCAGGAAGAACCAAACAGTTATGCAATGCTTATATTTCACGGTCAACAAGAAGCCTGAGGTCATTGTTGAGAGAGCATGTAAGATGTACCTACCCATATATGCAATTTCTTCTTGTTCACTGTGTATTAGTATTCACCAGAGATTTTAACCTTTATTTTGAAGTTTCTCATTATATCATGTTTACTAGTACATGGGTAGCTACTGATTTTCCCTTGCACAGAAATTATTTGTCGTTTTCTAATTTCATGCGAAAGCGAATATTCTTTAATCTATATGCTTCATAATGTATATAAAAAAGATCTTGTCAGTCAATCTATGGTGCATATTGGAACTTTGTTCATGAGTCATGACAATAAAGTGGCAACCAATCCATTAACTCATAATAAAGAAAAAAAAAGAAAAAAAGTTGCTCCATCAAAGCGCCAGAGTTTATTTTGCTTTCAAATTAAGTTACTCTTTGCAAACATTCCTAAGCATTTAGTTTTCAGGGAGCTGATTGCTTGAGGAAATATTCTGATCTTTGAGGCTTTTTTTTTTTTTTTTTTATAAATGTGGTTGGATAGGTATCACAATTTAAAATGGAGATTGTTAATTTTGGGGGGTTGGGTTGATGTTAGTTTTTTTATGCATTCTTTAGTGTCATCTGCCTGCAAGCTGGTGTCTAGAATGTGTTAAAGCTAGCCTGAGCTCATTTCTTATGTTTCCATTCATTATCTTTGCACAGCCAAAACTTGGTTTACATTTATTTTTCTTTAATGGATTTAGTACTTATCAAAAGCACAGGCTTTAAAATTAAGACTGTCTTCCAGCTTTACTGTTGATAAGGAACATATTTGTTTCCTTCTAACATGCTGTGATCTTCGTATTCTCTACCAATTAATATAAATTTAACAATGTGACACTTCCTATTTGTTGGCTTAGGATGTTTGTTTCACTATGCCACTTTGCCATTCTAAAATAGAGCAAGCAACCACTGAAGATCTAGTTGAGCTCTCAGAGATTGAAAAGCAAAATTTGGGCCAGGTTGGTTATTTATTTTTGGGCAGGTTGTCATTTTGGCTTACCTTTACCAGTGGATGCGTACTTTAATTGCAAATAGTCTTTGAGATTTTATTTTTTGATTTGAATCTATATCCACAAATTCTTCTCCCTGAAGATTTTTAATTTATTAATAGTGCAAGATGAAAATATGTTATTTCAGGATTTCATTGACAGTGTAGAATATGACAAATGTTGTGTTCAAAGAAAATAGCAAGAGTCACTGTTATATTCATGTTATTTAGGTTCAATCTGTTCCTTCTACTCTCTAATTATCAGCGTCCTCCATTGAAAATAATGCAGACTCGACGCCCAACCTCCTTGTCTGATGTTGACAATAGCCCACAATCTCTGCTGGCTTTCTGCGGAAATAAAAATTCACATGCATTATACGACTTTTTGTTAAATTACAGGTAGATACAAATGAGGTTTGAATTGAAAGATTATTTTGTATGTTTGATTTTAGAAACTGTCAAACATGTATGTTATGTAATCTTATGGTTGTATTTCACTTGCGGTTGTGTTCAGATCTTCCTTGACCTTTTTATCTGGCATGGATGTTCCTGTATTATACTCACCTGTTCCATTTCAGAATTCTGCTATTTGTGCTCCGGAGGTGGGTGCTAAAGGTCCTTACATGACGTTCTTTATTCAGTAGGTCCATATCTTATGACTGATGAGCTAAAAACACGTTTCATGCCACTCTGTTATGTCTAATTTGCTTCTAGTCATTGGTAGTCAAAGCTGTGGTATTTCAGTCTGGTCCATGCATGCATTCTTTGTTGGCATTAATTTAATTGTGTTTGCTCATAGTGGTGCCCTTTTATCGCTTCCTAGAAATTTCAATTTTTTTTTTCAATATGAATAAACTTCTTTTGCTTTGAGGAGTTGGCAAATTCTCCTGTGGAAATTATAATTCACTTAAAAAAAGTGTTAGTCACCTTCATTCTCTTGATTTAAAAAATGTTTTTGTATATCTCAAACACAAACACAAACACAATAATCTTGTTTCACAGATAAGTTGTGTGGAGATTAAAAGAGTTGATGATACTGCTGCTTATCCTAAAGAATCCAAAATTAAAGATGGTGAATCAATGCAAGGTTCATCTTCTAGTTTCCGCTCTAGCATTGAAATTAAGGATGCATACATTCCATTATGGATTGTTAGCCGTGTATGTGCACTAATGGGATCTGAAGGCAAGAGCTTTGATGCAAGGTATGAAAAATTACTTCATCAGATTCTAACATCTAGGTTTCTGACAAGTGTTTCATCCTAATTGAATATTGTTCCTAGTACTTGGTGATAACTGGTTTTGTGATTTCCAGCTTTATAACAGAGCATACCTCAATTGGCTTGAATGTTGCTCTCCAGACACTAGGTGAGAAATCTGATTCTACAGATGTGGGAGGCAAAGACGTGCAAGAAGAAAAAAGCTCTCTCGGCATTCCACAAGCTACAGTTTCCCCTCACTTGGATTCTGGCTTCTTAAAAGGCTTGAAGTATAATGACGGTTCTTTCATGGCTTCTTTCTCCCCAGTATGACATTTTGTGCTTGTGGTATCTGGTAAAGATGTGACATTGAGATATTGCAGTGGTTCTTATACAGCTTTCTTCTTACAATAGAGCAACATTGAAATGATTCAATGCGTGTTAATTTAGTTTTCCTTTTTGCTATTGATCAACTTGTATTTTGATCCTGTATGATTGGCAGTCCGAATGATGCTTTGAGCTCCACAAAAGAGTTCAACAATGCTATCTTTTTGTTTTTCTTTTGTTTCTTTACCTTTTTCTTGATAGCACAGATTGAGCTGCGTTAGTGTATGCGATACTAATGTTACTGACTGTAATGTTTTATTATTATTATTATTATTATTTTTCAAGTAAATTCATATTCATGTCTAATTACATGACCATGGGCATGGATCCCCAGATCCAATGAGAACATCTGAGTGCAAGCCGCACTGAAAATGGTCAAAATTATCAAGACCTCCAGTTTTTTTGTTTTTGGCTTCCAGATGATCCCTCATAAATTAATTGCATTATAAATAAAGTGAAAAAAATCATAAACCACAAAGGAAAAGTAATATTTAACTAATTAAAACTGTATGAATTCATGTCAAAATTGTCGAATCATTCTGTTCATGAAAGTTGGACGGTGGACAATAAGTTGTGGTATTTGTTGGTGCTTCTTAGAAACCGAACTTGAAAGCACCAGCATGGGAATCTACACCGGAGTCCCAGAAT
>CAOJBK011492109.1:0-11436 GCA_948294925.1 Codiaeum variegatum | reverse complement strand
CCAATTGGTTTTGTGCAAGTGAGTTCTAACACATGCTCATTTATAAGCCCACTTGTGTACGGACTCATGGACTTCAATATGGTATCAGAGCTTCATGCCTAAACGGGCTGGATCTTGGGATCCATGTTCAAGTTCCCTTTGTTGGACTGATGATAATTCAGTCCGGCCTGATTCTAAACAGGATATGTCAGTTGGTCCATTTGTGAGCAAGTGTCAACCGGCCGTTGGTGTTAGGCCACATTTCCAAGCCCGGTTGCACTTGAAGGGGCGTGTTGGGAAATCAATCCCACATTGGAAGATTACAAAATAAATAAAGCCACATCGGAAGATTACAAAATAAATAAAGGGCTTATAAATGAATAGGTGTTAGACTTAGCACAAACCAATTGGTTTTGTGCAAGTGAGTTCTAACACATGCTCATTTATAAGCCCACTTGTGTACGGATCCATGGACTTCAATATTCATAATAGACAATAGTTCTGAATTGCTCTCCAGTACTAAATTTCTTCATAACTTTACAAAATAAGAGACTATTTGGAGTGTGGTTTGGTGCTGATCCTGCTGGATGATTTACTTGTTGTGTGGAGAATTTGTGATTGTTTAGGACTGTCACTCTATTTTAATTGTCAATGGTTTTTCAACTAACATATAAGAAGACACTAGAACAATCTTAACCAAAATGATTGTTTATTATTGTTATGTTTGTACTTCTTAAAACTATAGGTAATGAGATTCATGTTATCTAAGTAGTATGAGCAACTAAAGGGAATTTTGGCAAGTTGTCCAATTTCATTGCATCTGTTTTGAATCCAGGAAAATTAGAGTTTTGAATGTTGCCTGAGAGAAATTTATCCTAAAAAGAAGCAGTATATCTTTTTTCAGTAGTCCACAATAAAAGATATATACAATTTGATTTTTGCTTAACTGGTGGCTTCTTGATAAGAAAATGTGTTATTGATATACCAGAACAGAGTCTATTCTAAATGTCATTATTTCCATTCAAATAATATACATGATATTTCTGATGATGAAATAAGACATATGATTGGAATTTTCATCATGATGTTTCAGAAATTACTAGTACACTCTAGTGGATGAGGATTTTTTTTTCTAAAATTTCAGCATCTCAACATTTTAAAATGTTAGTGCAGACATGCAAGAACAGCTATAACTGAGACCTCATAAACATTGAATTCCAGCATTTTTATGTTATCATAGATAAAACAGCTAAATAGTATTAGTGAGGAAGCAGATGATAGCTTTTTATTATCCTTTTTTGGCTTTAACTTTAACTATTCCACACCCCAGCTGGATAGCAATCGCAATTCTGATTTGGACACTTCTGAATTCTGATTTGTCTCTATTTTGTTAAATGTGTTCCATTATTCATTACTACCGAGGAATTCTCTTCTTTGAAAAACCTTTCCGGTGGCTTATTTCTTTAAATGGCATGCTTCTTGTGATCTACTTGTTACATAGTGATACATTCTTCAAGGAATTGGTTTATTAAAGGATTTAATTGATGTTTCAGCTCATTCAAAGGAAGAGAGATAGGAAATGAGAAGTTGATTGGCGTTCTCGATCTGCAGCATATAACATATAGGAATGTCGATGCACGTGGTTTAATCACTGGATTCCAATTTTTGCAGGTAAGAGTAGGAGATTGAAAACTTAATTTTTAGAGAAAGATAACAAATTTAGGTGCTGGAAAAGGTTAAAGCTTCATTAGCTTTTTCATAAGTATTTATACAACAAAAACACACACACACACACACACAGCAGGTTGCCAACTCTCCTTAAATTTAGGGGATTTGTTTGCCTAACTTTAAGCTCAACCAGAAGTTGTTAACTTCTCTAAAACTTCTACACAATTCTTGAGCCTTTTACACATACTAAAATATTACAAAATGCAAAACATCAGTGCAAAATATCAGTCCAAAAAATCTGCTGCATACTGTTGCATCAGTGTTGCTGAAACAGCAAATTTCATCGCTCCTCCTTGATGCAGGAGTTATGCACAACACCAAGCTTGTTTCTAAGCTCTTCAAATCTGTTCTTCTGCAATCCCTTGGTGAAAATATCAGCAATCTACTCATCTGATGGGCAATGCAACATAACAACTTCACCTTCCTTTTTCACTTCTCTAATTGCATGATATTTGATTTTGATGTGTTTAGTTTTTCCATGAAAGACTGGATTTTTCACCATTGCAACAGCAGATTTGTTATCACAAAGAATTACCATAGCATCATCTTGTTTAAACTTCAACTCATTTAAGACTTTCCTTAGCCTTGAGGCTTGATTTATAGCAGCAGATGCAGCCGTGTATTCTATTCTACTTCAGCTGTTGATTGAGTAACAGAGCCTTGCTTCTTTGTACTCCAGCAAATAACTCCAGAACCAAGAGTAGAGCAATATACTGAAGTACTTTTTGAATCATCAAATGAACCAGCCCAATCACTATCAGTGAAACCAATAAGCTTCAGGGCAGAATTTCTTCTATAGAACACACCGTATGCAATTGTATGTTGAATGTACCTCAAGAATCTTTTGGCAGCCTGTAAATGACTCTTGGTTGGTATATTCATAAATCTTGAAAGAATACTGGTAGTGTACATAATATCCAGCCTTGTAATTGACATTTATGATCCGATCAACAGTCTTTGTGCCATCATTTTTCTGCAATTTCTGTCCTTGAACTGCAGGAGTTGAGACTGGTTTGCATCCGGACAATGAAAATTTCTTCAAAACGTCAGCTGCATACTTCCTTTGGGAAATAAAAATCCCACTGGAAGTTTGAGTTACCTCCATTCCCAAAAAATAACACATCAACCCAAGATCATTCATCTCAAACATGCTTTGCATTTGCTTTTTGAATTCTTCAAGGAGGTTCAAATTACTGCCAATTACCAGAATATCATCAACATAGATAGAAACTATTAAAGTTTCTGCATTCACTTGCTTGACATAAAGAGGAGTTTCATTTATACTTCTCTCAAACCCCAAGCCAATTAGATATGCATCAATTTTTGAATACCAAGCCCTTGGAGCCTGCTTCAATCCATATAGGGCCTTCTTTAATAGATAAACCTTATCACCAGCACCTTTAAGAGCAAATCCTTCTGGTTGCTCAACATAAATCTCCTCCTTGAGTATACCATTGAGAAAAGCTGACTTGACACCAAGGTGAAATACCTTCCAACCTTTATGAGGAGCGATAGCAAGTAGCAGGTGAATGGTATCAAATCTGGCCACAGGAGCATAAGTCTCTGTGAAATCAATCCCTTGCTGTTGAGAGTAACCTTTCACCACAAGTCGTGCTTTGTGTTTGTTGATGGAGCCATCTTAATTCAATTTCAACTTGAGAACCCACTTGGTGCCTATTACTTGTTGATTTTCAGGTCTATCAACAAGTAATCAAGTGCCATTTTTTACAATCATATCAATTTCTTCCTCCATAGTAGCTTTCCATTCCGGAGACTCCAATGCTTGAGCGACATTTACAGGCTCAAGAGCAGCAACATCGCACCTGTTGTCGATGTATTCAAGTGATCTGGTACCTCTAACAGCAAAGTCTTCATCATCTGAACTCTCCTCTTGTGAAATGACTTCATGTTCTTGAGGAGTATTTCCAGCATTTGAATTTTGAGTGCTTTGCACCCATTGTTTCCCAATTCCAAATATCATTCTCATCAAACTTCACGCTTCTATTCACATAAATCTTTCCGGTGATGGGATTCAAAATTCTATATCCCTTTGAGAAAGAGCTTTAACCAACAAACACGCCAACCTCAGCTCTTTGATTGAGTTTGCCCCTCTTTTCTTCAGGAACGTGTGCATAACAAACGCTGCCAAAGACTTTTAAATGTGCCACTGATGGTTTAACACCTGTCCAAGCTTCAAAAGGTGTTTTACCATCAAAGGCTTTGGTTGGAAGTCTATTCTGCAAATACACAGCAGTATTTACTGCTTCTGCCCATAGCTTCTTCAGCAAATTTTTTTCAAAAAGCAAGCATCTCTCGCCATGTTCATAATAGATCTGTTTTTTTTTTCACTAACACCATTTTGTTGAGGTGTGTAACTGACTGTGAGTTGATGATGAATGCCAGATTTCATGAGAAATGTTTGAAATTGAGCTGAAGTGTATTCAGTGCCGTTGTCAGACCTTAAGGTCTTGATTACATACATGTGCACTTTGATTTTCTACAGCAGCCTTAAATTTTTGAAACATTAAGAAAACTTCAGATTTGTTTTTGTGAAAGTAGACCCAGCAATACCTTGAAAAATCATCAATGAATAAGAGAAAATACTTGCTACCAGTATAAGAAGGTATGCTCATAGGTCCACAAACATCTGTATGAACCAGCTGGAGTTTTTCAGTTGCTCGCCATGCTTGGTTTACAGGAAATGGAGTTTTACTTAGCTTGCCAAGTTGACATACACAACAAACATCAGATTGCACATCGAGTATAGGCAAACCATCAACCATTTTTCCATTTTCAAGCAATTTGAGTGCATCATAATTTGTGTGGCCTAGTCTTTTGTGCCAAAGACAAGAATCAGATTCAACTCCAACAAGAGATTCAATTTCAGAATTCATTAAATCAAGATGGAAGCTTTGGTTATGCATTTTGGTTGATAAGAGCTTTGTTAAGATAAAACAAAGATATGATTCTATATAGATTTATGGTAGGCTTAATTACAAGCTTGATTATAGGGATAGGATTAGATATTTACCTTATAGGGTGTAGGAATACTTGTATAAATAGCTGTGTAATTTCATTGTAAAATGTGTATTAAATTTATCGAAGTTACATGGTATCAGAGCCTTTTCTCTGAAAATCTTAGTTCTTGGAGTGCCTTCTGCCTTGGTGTGCAGAAGAGGTAGCTGCTGCATCTTCGTTTCGACTCCGTTCTGTGAAGCAAGGAGGTTGAAGTCTGAGTTTCTATTGAGGAGTGGTTGTTTGTTGACACCACTAGTTTGAGGAGGTGCAAGTTTCGGTCACCAGAAGGCTCGCGAGTGAGCATCAGGCGCCGCCACAAGGTTCCGCCACTTCCTCACGCGCCGGCGCGTGGGACATCCTTACGCCAACCGATCTTCTTCTTCGGCGTCGACTCCATCCCGACGTCCCTGTGCGCACACTTTTTGGGTTTAGTCCTTACTGCACATCGTTTCTTCTCCGAAATAGCAATCTGCTTTGTTTCATCTCTACTTCGTTTGACAGTTGTGATCTGCTTCGGTTCTCCATAGTGGCGCTCTGCTTCGTTTTGCTTCTTCCAACACTATTTTGTTCATCGGTTGTGATCTGCTTTGTTTCTCCAAATTTGGGATCTACGTTTTGTTTCTTCTAGCACTATGATTTTAGAGGTGGTTACTTGTGATTAAGTCATTTGGTTTTAAAGCTATGAAAGGGGAAAATAAAATAGTTGCTAAGGTGATTCCCATGAACAATAAAATAATAAATCACAAATTAAATAGTTCTAATTTTATAAATTGGCGTAGAACTATTAAAATTTATCCGAAAAGCTTGTCTAAGGATGATCACTTTATCCAAGATCCTCCAAATGATAAGACTCTTAAAGAATGGTAAAGGATTGATGCATCTTTACTGTTGCAAATAAAAAATCTATGGAGTCTGATATTGTTAGTTGGTTGATTATTGTGAATATGTCAAAGAGTTGATGGAATATTTAGATTTTTCGTATTCTGGGAAAGGGAATCTGTCTCGTATATATGATGTTTGTAAGAATTTTTATCGAGCTGAAAAGCAAGAGTAGTCACTTCAGGCTTATTTCATGCACTTCAAGAAAACATATGAAGAACTGAATTCTATTCTCCCTTTTAGTCTTGATATCAAGGTACAACAAGTTCAATGAGAACAAATGGCAGGACTTGGTTCTCGCTTCGAGGTAGTTAAATCTCAAGTCCTCTCCAGTGCTGAAATTTCCTCTCTTCAGGAAGCCTTTGCTCAAATTCTTGAAAGTCCTTCCAATAATGGTTCTACATTTAGTGCTCATCAACCTTCTAATGCTCTCATCAATCAAAGTGGTCGAGGAAGTTCAAGGAATGCTGTTAGAGGAGGGGGTGCTTCCGGAAATATCATTGAGTGTTACTACTGCCATGAACCAGGACATACCAAGCGTACATACCTGAAGCTACAAAATAAGCATCAAAAGACTCATAAAGCAAATTTGGCAGCTACACCGTCTGCATCTGAATAGATCGTCACTATTTCTGTAGAAGAATATGCTAAGTTCACTCAATATCAAAAAGATCTAAAGAATTCAACTTCTGTCAATGTTAGCGCACAGTCAGGTAAATCCACTTCATGTCTTGCTTCCTCTTCTACCGATTGGGTAATTGATTCTCAATGCGCAGATCATATGATAGGTAATCCTCAACCATTCTCTTCAGTTGAAAAGTCAAATCTCCTCTGAAGTAACTTTGGCTGATGGCTCTACCTCATCTGTTATGGGCACTGGAACTGCTAAACCAACGCCACTGCTCACTTTAGAATTTGTTCTAAATCTCTCTGGCCTTGCTTTTAACTTACTATCAATCAGTAAAATAACTTGTGCTTTAAACTACTTTGTCTCATTCTTTCCCGATTATTGTCTATTTTAGGATTTGATTATGAAGAAAATTATTAGTAGAGGACATGAATCAGATGAACTTTACATTTTGGATGGTCAAATACCTAAACCTATTGCCTGCTGTAGCATTTCTGCTGCCTTTGAAGCACATTGCCGATTGGGACATCCTTCCTTGCCCACCTTAAAGAAGTTGTATCCTCAATTTCAGAATCTGTCTTCATTAGATTACGAGTCTTGTCAGTTCGCTAAACACCACCGTTTGTCGTCAGTTCCTCGTATCAATAAATGAGCTAGTGCTCCTTTTGAGTTAGTCCATTCTGATGTTTGGGGATCTTGTTCTGTTGTGTCAAAACCTGATTTTAGATACTTTGTTACTTTTTTTGATGATATTTCTGGTGTAACTTGGCTTTATTTAATGAAAAGTCGTTCTAAAGTTTTCTCTTAGTTTAGTGCTTTCTGTTATGAAATTAAAACACAATTTAATATGTCTGTTCAAAATTTGAGAAGTGATAATGCAAAAGAATATCTTTCAGAAACTTTTCAAACTTTCATGATTCAATATGGAATTTTGCATCAAACGTCTTGTGTTGATACACCATCTCAAAATGGGGTAGTAGAAAGGAAAAACAAACATTTCTTAGAAACAACCAGAGCTCCACTCTTTCAAATGAAAGTTCCAAAACAGTTTTGGGTTGATGCTGTTTCCACAACTTTTTTTTTTTGTAAATCGTATGCCTTCATCAGTTCTTTAAGGTGAGATTCCTTATCACATTTTGTTTCCTAAGAAGCCTTTGTTTCCTGTTGAGCCTAAGATTTTTGGCAGCACATGTTTTGTTCGTGATGTTAGACCTCAAGTTACTAAACTTGATCCAAAATCCTTGAAGTGTGTCTTTCTGAGATATTCTCATTTACAAAAGGGATACTGGAGCTACTGTCCTGACACACAAAAATATCTTGTGTCTGTTGATGTCACTTTCATGAACAGTTACCATTCTTTTCATCTTCTTCTACTTCCTTTTCTAAGGTAGATGATGATGATCTATTGGTCTATACTATCACACATAACACACCAAGCCAGTCTGAACTAATGCCCCCATCTGATTTTGATCCACCTTCTGAAACACCAAGACCTAAACCAACCATTCGTGAAGTCTATTCCAGAAGGTAAAAAGTCCTGATTCATGTTTGGAACCAGTACCTTCTTCGGTGACAGATCCTGAAGACAATGATCTCAATGTTCCTATTGCTCAACGAAAAGATAAACGTCAGTGTACTTATCCTATCCACTTCTTCGTGTTCTTTTATTGCTTCTTTAGATTCGATCTCTATTCTTAGATCTATTCATGAAGCTCTTTCTCATCCTGGCTGGCGTGATGCTATGATAGAAGAAATGAATGCTTTAGATGCTAATGGTACGTAGGATTTAGAAACTTTGCGTGCAGGAAAGAAAGCCGTGGGGTGCAAGTGGGTGTTTGCAAACAAATTTAATTCTGATGGTTCAATTGCTCGACTTAAAGCTTGATTAGTGGCCAAAAGCTATGTTCAAACCTCTGGTGTAGATTACTTTGATATTTTCTCCCTTGTTGCTAAGTTGACTTTTGTGCGTTTATTAATATCGTTGACGCTTCGCAAGACTGGACACTACATCAACTAGATATAAAGAATGTTTTCTTGCATGGTGGTCTTCAGGAGGAAGTATATATGGAGCAATCTCCTGGGTTTGTTACTCAGAGGGAAAATGGGAAAGCCTGTCGCCTCAGAAAATCCTTGTATGCCCTGAAACAGAGTCCTCGAGCTTGGTTTGGAAAATTTAGTCTTGCACTGGAACAATTTGGGATGCAAAAATGCGAGTTTGATCATTCAGTCTTTTAGAGACAATTATCATCAGACAATATCTTTTTAGTCGTGTATGTGGATGATATTGTCATCACTGGTAGTGACACTACAGGAATCTCAGAGTTGAAGACTTTCCTTCATAGTCAGTTTCAAACTAAAGATCTAGGAGCTCTAAGGTATTTTTTGGGAATAGAAGTGATAAGAAGTAAGAAAGGAATCTTTATGTCTCGGAGAAAGTACGTGATGTAGTACTACTATGATACCTAATGTGCAACTAGCAAAAGATGGAGACTTGTTTGGAGAACCTGAAGAATATAGGAGATTGGTGGGAAAACTGAACTATCTTACGGTGACTAGACCTGATATAGCCTATTCAGTCAATGTTGTTGGTCAGTTCATATCTTCTCCTACAGTTCAACATTAGGCAGCTTTAGAACAAATCCTATGCTACTTGAAGGGAGCTCCAGGCTTGAGAATAGTGTACAAAAATTATGGACATACCAACATTGAACGTTTTTCAGATGCAGATTGAGTAGGATCCAAAATCAATTGAAAATCCACTACAGGCTATATTGTTTTCTTTGGAGGGGATTTGGTTTCATGGAAAAGCAAGAAGTAGAATGTAGTATCTCGATCTAGTGTAGAATCTGAGTACAGGACTATAGAACATACTACTGGTGAAATAATGTGGATACTCCTGCTCTTAACAGAAGTTGGGCTCAAAATATCTATGCTGACAAAATTGTGGTGTGATAATCAAGCTGCTCTTCATATAGCTTGCAATCCTGTATTCTATGAACGGACTGAACACATTGAGATCTATTTCCATTTTCCGAGAAAAGATACAGCAAAGTGTCCTATCTACTGTGCATGTGAAAACTGGAGAACAACTCGAAGATATATTTACCAAGTCTCTCAATGGGAATCGAGTAACTTATATTTGTAACAAGTTAGGCATGATAGATATCTATACTCCAGCATAATGGGGAGTGTTAAGATATAATAAAGATATGATTCTATATAGATTTATGGTCGGTTTAATTACAGGCTTGATTATAGGGATAGGATTAGATACTTACCTTATAGGGTGTAGGAATGCTTATATAAATAGTTGTGTAATTCTCATTATAAAGTGTGTATTAAATTTATCAAAGTTACAAGCTTCAAACCAAAAGGATCATAGATGACACAAGTTTTGTTTTTAAATTTCACAATTTAATTCTTGTCTAACAGCTGGCCAACACTTAATAAATTATGCTTGATATCAGGCACAAACAAGACATCAGGAATAAGTTTAGTACCTGATAAGGTTTGCGCTGTAATAACACCGTTTCCTTTAGCATCGACAAGCCTTCCATCACCAAGTCTCACTTTTGAAGAATAATCTTTGTCTTAAAACTTGAAGTTGCTCAAATTTGATGTCATGTGGTGTGTGCAACCGCTGTCAATCTTCCATGTATTATTATTTTGAGCTGCAATTGAACAATTATCTATAGCAGCTGTGGCAACAAAGAGCTTCTCCTCCTGAACTTCAGGTGCTGCATTCACTTGAGCAGGTTGATTTTGTTGATTAACATTACTAGGACAGACCTTTTCGACATATCCAAACTGCTTACCAGCAATAATTTTTAGAATGATTCGTTTTTTTACAGTGAGGACACGGAGGATACTTACTTCTTCTATTTGTTCCTTTGAAGGAGTTCTTTCGATTGAACTTCTTGTCTTTACTTCTCCTTGACTGAGAATTTTTCCTCGCATCATCAGCTTGCACTTTTGCTTTTTGAGATGCAACAAGTGCACTTTCTGCTGAAACTTCTTCATCTTTGAATGCTTTTCTTTGTTCCACAGCTTTTAGAGCACTTACAAGAGAGAAAGCTGGGATAAATCCCATGAATCTTCTAGGGAAGATATTTTTGCCGCAAATCTTTCTGGAAGAGTCACCATTACTTTCTCTAAAACTCTTCTTTCAGGTAAATCCTCACCCAGCAACCTTATTTGATTCACCACTTTCATAACTCTGTCAATATACTCCTTCACGTTTTCAGTTCCTTTCATTCTGAGAAATTCAAACTGCTTTCTCAGATTGAAGATTTGCATTTGTTTTGTCTTCTCACTTCCCTGAAATTCTGACTTGATTTTATCCCAGACTTCCTTTGCTGTTTTACTTGCCATAATCCTCGTAAAAACAATCTCATTTACGGCTGAATGTAGACTGCTTAGGGCTCTAAATTTTCTGGAGACCCTTCATAATATCTGAGCTGATTAAGAGTTGGATTTTCTGGCAATTCAGTTTCGAAGTCATTTTCGATTGCTTCCCAAAGGAGCAGACCTCTAAGATATGCTTCCATCTTTACTGAACACACATGATAATTTTCATTAGTAAAGATTGGAGGAGAAGGTACTGAAAAACTGCTGTTCATGGCCATCGCAAATGAACACTCAAGTCTTTCAAGTGTTTATGGTTTTTTAAGTGAGGTTTCCTTGTTTTCTCTCACACAGTCCCACAAAGATCAGAGATGCTCTGATACTATTTGTAGGAGATTGAAAACTTAATTTTTAGAGAAGGATAACAAATTTAGGTGCTGAAAAAGTTGCAGCTTCATTAGCTTTTTCATAAGTGATAATATCGGCTTTTACTCCACCAATCCCAAGCCACGATAGTGGCCTATAGTTACTAAGATCTAGGGCTCAGGACCTCGTCTTAATGGAAGAGTTCGGGCTCGGCCTTAGATAGTTATAAGAAGATAAATATGCTATGTGATAACTCCTAATATCTCTCTCATATCCTTAAGATTATGAGATCTTAATCCAATTCACTATCCTATTTTATAGGACTTGATAGTTATCCTTACAGATATATATACCCTATGAAGCACGGACTCGGACTCGGGTACGGGTGCGGACTCGGGTACGGGTGCGGGAAACGGCATTTTCTAAAAAAATGAGACACGGGTGCGGCGGGGACACGGCAAATTATATATATATATATATATATATATATATAT
>CAOJBK011492028.1:0-10376 GCA_948294925.1 Codiaeum variegatum | reverse complement strand
TTTTTCTTGAAACTCTCTTGCTTCTCTTCATCTAACTTTGGTGTCAATAGCTTGATGTACCTCTTCATGAATGTGACAAACTGCTTCTTGTCAAAAGCAGGTTGCTCCTACAAAGATAAGGAGTAATTGTCAAATTTCATTCACTTTCTTCCTCTTTTGTGCACAGATTATACAAAATTAGCAAATATAACTCACCTGGAGCCTAAAAGTGTCAACAATGTCAACCACCTTAACAGCTTGGTCATCAACACCCTCATCATCATCTGCCCCTTCAGCAGAAGGATTTGCACCAATGTCCACATCTACTGCTCCTTGAACAACCCACTACACAGTAAAACACATGAGCTACATGATAAGCAATAATCACAAATCAGAGTAACAAACAACAATAATAAATTCACCCTAAGGGCCCGTTTGGATAGCAGGTATGATTGAACATTTGGAAATTATAATAATGCCCATATTTTTACAGTGCAGGCCTGAAACTCAAAACCAAATTCCCAATAATTCCAATAATAAACTACCCAATGAATCCTAACATTAATTAGACGCTTATAACCTTGCAAGCTGAAAATAATTCACCAATATTTACCTTTCCTTCAACCTCCCACAGCATGCCATTCTGAATTTCCTTATATGGGAACGAGTCCGAGAGAAGCTCATCACCTGAAATTCATCAACAACATTTAAGTGGTCAATATCTACAATTGTTTTAAACTAAATAATTAAACATATCATATATCATTCATATGCTTTTGATAAACTATTAACAATCCAGAGATCACAGATAAAACTTAATAATTGAAGCTGGATTGGCAGGTCCATTACTGCTTACTTGATTTCAAGCAAAGGTAAATCTAACTATGTCAATTTTATATTAAAGACACGCAAAGAAAATCCTGAACAAGTATGTGATGCATCGATAAAAACAGATAGAGAACAAATCACATAAACTACAATCCACAGCACAAAGAAACCCTAAGTTCAACTAAATCAACTCTGAATGCTTCAGATCTCCATGCAAACAAACTGTTGAATACAAAATATGATAAAACCAAATAAAATCAAACCTAGAAAATCAAGATCCAAACGAATCAATTCAGATACCTTAACATAAACTACATCCAATCAAATCAAATCAAAATATTAAAATAAACATTGAATAAAAAATTATGGTAAATTACCGGTAAGCAAATCCTGGTAGACCAACATGATTGCAGAGTTTCTCTCGGATCGTAACACAGACGAGAAAAAGAGAAGCAGCAAACGCGAGAGAGCGATAGAGAGTTTGCTTTGCTGTAGACAAAGTTTATTTATAATCGAGGGTTTTGCAGTGATCCTGGTTTTTGCAAGAATACTGGTTAATTACGGAAAACTACTTTATCTTTTGGTATAATACCCAATAAGTCCTCTTATTCTAGTGGGATTCTGCTTTGATCTCGTGGAGAATTTATTCCTTGAGAATTAATACTTTCGGTGATTTATGGGGTAAATTTCATAGTTCGTAACTCTTAATAAATCATTTGATCGTCGTTTAACTTTAAATTATAATATAAAATTTTTTTAATTTTAATTTTTGTAATTTTATTATCATTTTTATAAAATTTTGACTTAAAAATTTTTTAAAATTCTACTTTTCTCTCCCGAAAATAAAAAGAAATTTTCTTTTCAGTTCAACAAAAAATTTTCTTACTTTTAATTATAATTCGATTCCTATAAATTTTTATAATTTTAATTTTTTATCATAAATAATTTTAAGTAATATTTAAGTTCATAAATAAAATTTTAAGAGATGAATTATTGATTCCTGAAAGAGTGTATAATAATATTAAACACTTCTCGATTAAAAAAATACAAAATAATAAAAAATAATTGTGGTTTATTCAAAAATTTTGTGGTAGGGTTATAGATACTAGAAAAAAATAGACTAATATTTATTTTGGTGAAACGTTCATTTGACCCTAGAGTTAAAGGATTTCTCACAGTAATTAAGATAATAAGAATATTAGAGAATAAACATTCTTTATTTAATGATTTGTCAATTATAAGACAAAATATATCGTGTGTAAATCCTAGCTGAAGTGAAAAACTTGTAAAAGATTATTTAATTTGAAAAATATCACACTTCATGATAATTGACTTTTTCTAGCCTTCTGGGAAGGTTCATTTAGGATAGACAGAATTGCTAGTACCTCTGTATAAGTAGTAGCAATTCTAGAATTTTGTGATGACAGAACCAGAAGAGAGTGTAAGTTCAATTCCTATAGGAGTGACTTCATTAAAAATTTTGCATCATGAAGTGAACTGTCTCCTTGAGAACCTACGTACTCAAGGAAGACTCGGTGATTTGCCATAACAAAGAAAGGCATTAGCAGACCAAGTAAGAAAACTAGTGAATGAAATACTCAATGCAGTTGAGCGAGAAAAGGCATTGAAAAAACTAATAGAATCTTCAAAGCCTATTATTGAAGAAGACATCCTAAAATTGAGGAAAGAAAAAATGTTCCTTATATTGCGGATCCGGATAAGAGAGCCGTTAATCTAAGCTGTGATGATTTGGCCCAAGATCTTAGAAAATCTTTAGGGTTATCAGAATAAGCTCAATTGCATATAGATGATAAAGCATTTAATGAGCTTCTTACCACAAAAGGGTAGTGTACAAATCAAATTATCCCCGCATAACTAAAATAGAATTTGAAACTAGGGATAACCCGTTGAAACATGTACTAAGCCCTGTAGATTTTCTCAACCTAGATTGTGAACATCATGCATCTGAAAGAATAGACGAGTGGATTACCATGATTAGGTTTACAACCAAATCAGAGAGTTATTCACCTAAAGCCACCTACGAATTATGTAAAGCAACCTTGGTATGAAATGCTAAAAAATAGTGGGATCAGCTTCTAGTTCAAACGCCTATTAGGAATAAGATTAGAAAAGTTGTGTTGCATGATGAAGTATTAGCTATAATCGTAGATGCTCTCAATATCAACATAATAATTAGAAAGAGAATAATCTCTAATGGTATTAATGAATTACAAATCCGTGACATGTGCTATCTAGAGAATTATGCATGTGAATTTAAAAAATGTTATTATAATTTAAACATCAAATCTCAAAGTTACATGTCAGAAATATTCTTTGCTAAGCTACCAAAACCTTGGCCAGAAGCAGCAAAGACTGCCGACCAACTCCTCCCAGAGGAAGACAAAATTGTTAAGGGTTCAAGCGGATAAGTATACCATGAAAAGGCATGTACTAAACTTCAAGTAAGACAAGATGCAAAGTGTCTCCTTTACTTGAACAACAATTGTTGTTCTTAAATATAATTTGTTCCAGGTAGATATGGTTGTTCTGTGGGAAATGAATATAGCCCTGAGAAATTATATTCTCCTAAAAAGAGAAGGTTCAAAGGATATAGAAAAAGAAGAATGTCAATGAGAGAAAGAAATGAGAAAAAAATCCTTAAATAAGACTACTAGATTTATTAGAAGAAGAACAAACCTGAAGGATAAAGATAGAATAGAAGCCTTTAAGAAGAAATATGGTAGAGCCCGTCAGTGTCCACAAGGAAAACCTTTAATTAGTTATTTTGTTGCTGGATTTGTGGTTCAAAAGAACATAAAGCAAATGTTTCTCCACATAAAGGTAAACGAAAAGAAAATTTGAGAATAGTTTTCTTTGAAAATATGAATCTAGAATATGAGCACATCGAATAAGATGAATACTCAGATATAGACTCTAAAATAGATTCAGTTCATGAAGTGATTTCTAAATATAAAACTGACATAAATGAATCTGATTTGTGGACAGCCCAGTTATTTATGATGATTGACCAAGAATGTATCACAGATAAAGAGTTAATTCATTTGGAAAATTCTCTGGTACAGGAAGAATCATTCTAGTATGATGATCCATCAAAGAGTTACCTAGAATGAAAACTCCCAAAGGTAGACATTAATACTATTTATAATAAATTAAAATTTAATTTCACATCAATAGTCGATGTCTTCCAATCTGAGTCAACAGCTCAAGTTTCTAATACAGAACTGGACACGTTAGTTGTACCTTTGATAAATTTACCAAAAATCAAATAAATGGTAAATAAATCAAAAGGAAATTACCAATATATTCATATTAGTTTGGTCAAAGTATAACTTATTGCGTTATTCAATTTACCAGTAAATAGTCTTATGATAGCATCTGTGTTAGATAAAAGATAGAATCTATTTCAAGATCAACTAATATCGGGTGTACATACTAACTTAGCTCATGGTCCATCCTGATTTCAGTCTTATCCTAATTATATGATGTCTTTAAGTGATAGGTGTTTGGGTAATTCATTAACATTAAGGATCAAATCTTAAAATATGAACAAAATGAGTTTTCAGGCTAAATATTTAGCGTATCACACTAGGATTATATTTAGGTTAATAAATACCACTAATCCTAGAGTGAGGAACATCTCAAAAATTACTGAATTATTTGAAGAAGGGTCAAATAATTATAAAAATTTCCATATAAAGGAAATCAAACCTTTATAACTAACCTGGCCAAAAAGTCGTGTTCTACAAGAACCAACTAAGACCTCGAGGTCAATAGGATCTTCTCAAATCTCTAAAAGAGGTAGGGATATCACTTGAAGTTTATAAGAAACTATGAAAAGTCTTAAATTTTTTTTGTCCTCCTAGAAGATCAACTTCTGCATTACTTAGGTCATATTGCTATATGGAAACCATTCCTAGGAATATGGAAGATACTTCGAGAAGTGAGGGGGATGTGCCATCATCATCTTTAGAAAATAATAGAAATTTTATGGGATATAAAACCCTCAGTATACCTGTTTATGAGGATGAAGAAAATTGGGATAGTATACGGGTTATTAACCATGTACAACTAATTCCTGAGGTTGTAGAAGAAATCCAAAAGATTTCCAAACAACGATGTGTTCCTATTAAGGATATTTGGGAAATAATGTGTCCAAAACCCATGGCATCAACAAGAATATTCAGTACTAAGAAACTAGGTTTGAGTACTTATATTTTCTTAACATTTAAATTTCCTAGTTATTATAATTATTCTCTAGATGTGTTAATTGACACAGGTGCAACAACTAACAGTGCTAGATCCAATGCACTTCCTGATGAATGGTGGAAACCATTGGGCCAGCCTATGATACTTAGAATGGAAAGTGAACAAGAAAACTTGATAACACATTATGCATAACAAGTTCCTATTGTCATAAGTGGACAAAGGTTTACCATTAGTACAGTCATTGCTTTCCCTGAATTAGATGCTGATATTATTCTAGGAAATGCATTTTTTAAAGGTAAAAAAGAAAATAGACCATTGGTGCAGGATGAAGATTCCATCTATTTAGGAGGTATAAAAATTGCATCTCTAAAAAATTCTATATTAAAATTAAAATGTGGCTTTTATCCGGTAAAAATTTTAGAGTTGTGTGGATTTACTCCTTGTGAACCAGCTTTCAGAATGCAAGCACAACGTGGTGAAACTTGGATAGATTATTTATTTGGTGAAAATCCAAATGGTACAATGAAATTTGTTTTAATGCAAGAAGTGTAATAGAAAAACCTATTACACAAAACCTTCAGCTAGAAGGAACAAAATGGGATGGGTTCCTAGTAAATTTGGCAGATAAATTTAATGATGATTCATTTAAGTTATGGCTCTAAATGGAATTACAACCAAGTTATAATTAAAAGATCCCAGTACTATCATTTGTACTAGAGACATAACATATACAAACGAAATGATAGAGGAATTTGATAAGTAAATTCCGGAATTGGTTAAAAAATGCTTGATTAGGGATAACAATAGTCCACATTCTAGTCTAGCCTTTTACAGTAATTAACCATGCAGAACAACTGTGAGGAAAAGCACGAATGGTTACAACCTATCGTCAAGTAAACAAAGAAACAAAAGACGATGGCTATAAGATCCCTACTGCAGGAGATGTAATTGACAAAGTAAGTCTAAAGCAACCTTTTAATTTTTTTTTTGAATTTGACCTTAAAAGTGGTTATTGGCAGGTAAAAATGGAAGAAAGTTCTATACCACTCACAACATTCAATTCTCCTCAGAGGATGTATGAATGACTAGTTATACCATTCGGCTTAAAAAATGCTCCAGGCATATTTCAATGTAAAATGGACAATGCCTTTAAGGCATTGAAAAAATCTTGTGTGGTCTATATAAACGATGTGTTAGTTTTCAATCAAAATGAAAAAGAACACATGAGTCACCTTAAACAAGTGACTAATATCATAAAATGAGAATGTATGATTCTATCTGAAAGAAAAATAGAATGGTTACAAGATAAAGTAAAGTTTTTAGGAATATAGATAGAAAAAGGAAAAATTAGGTTGCAAAGTCACATATCTGAAAAACTTATTAACTTTCCCTATGAACTATGAGATAGAAAGCAGAAGCAAAGATTTTATGGGCTTGCTAACTATGCTAGATAGTTTGTGAAAAATCTTTCCAAATAGTTTGTGAAAAATCTTTTCAAATATTTAGGATGAATAGCTAAGAAAACATCTGATAAAAATCATTGATTTTGGGAAAAAGAAGACATTCAGGCAGTTAGATAGGTAAAGGAATTAATAAAAAATTTATCTTGTTTAAATTTATCATCTAACAATGATGAGTTAGTCTTGGAGATAGATGCTTCAGATAAGTGCTGGGGTTCAATATTAAAAATAAAAGGTAAAAAATCATAACAAATCTGTAAGTATTGGTCTGGAACCTTTAAGGGTGCAAAAATTAATTATCCAATCCATGAAATGGAAGTATTAGCAGCAAAAAATGGTATTAAAGCATTTTATATATTCCTAGATCTGAAAAGTTTTGTTATTATAACATATTCAACTTATCTTAAGGGATTCATGAATTTGAATCTCAAAGAAGCTACATAAAACATGCTTTTAAGATTGGAAGAATGGTTTAGTTAATACATATTTGATGTTGAATATATTTCTTTTGATGAAAATGTGATAGTTGATTCTCTTTCTCGTGAATTGTCTAATTTTGCAGATGGATCCTGTTGCCAAAAACAAACTATGTTGGATTTGACAAAGGGAAGGGCATACCAGGAAATAATGCCCAAAGAAATAGAATGATAGAAGTAAAAATTCCAAGAGCATTAGCTTTGGTTCCTCTGGAATGAAAAGAAAAGCGCAGGCATAAAAAAATGATATGTGTTGGCTATGTAAAAAATAAGAGCATTTGGTTTCAAAATGTCATTGGAAGAAAATAGTGAGATCAAATGATCTAGTTAGCCCTAAAAAGGCTAATGAAAAATCAAAGGAGGAATCATTGTCTCATAAGAATGAGGAGGTTAAACCAAAATCTCAAACAATGATCTATTAAACTCATATATGGAAAGGGTTGGCAAAAAATTTAACCTTACCCTATAACAGAAAAAAAAAAGTATGGGAGAGGTGTAATTAGAAGGACAACACTTATGAATATGATGAAAAAATTATTGTTCATAGTTTTATTTTAGAGGGAAAACCAATTTATGTCTCTAAAATTAATGGACATTTCATTTGGGATCTCCCAGGAAGTGGAATGTGTGATCCTTATTGTGACGTGAATATGATGACTCAGCCACAGAAAGAGAGCAATGAAGGCTCTGGTGACATTTCAAGTCATGATTTTGATACTAGTGGAAATGCTAGTGAATCCTCACAGTTTCTAAACCAAACTCTTGTTATGGAAGACCTTTTAGGTGAACCATATGGAAAATATGATTTCATGGTATTCTACTATAAACCAAAGAGTACAAAAGTACCTATGGAATGTATTAAGGCAAAGTGGAGAGAAGAGCAGTCTAATAAAAAACTAGAAGAAGAGATTGCTAAATGTGCAGAAGTTTGGGAAATGTTTGGATCAAAGACCCAACCATCACCCAAAGAAAACACCTTGAAAGATTTTGAAAAATAAACTGATGAGTTTCATGAGGAATTCACGGAAACCATGAGGGTTGATCACCCTGAGGTAGACAATACATTCAAGGAAGAAAATTCCTGGTACTTTGTTAAGTATGATTATGGTTTTTCTAAAGAAGGATATATGATATGTTCTGAATTGCAGGGAGGTTTAAATTTCAAAAACTTCTAGCAAATTCAACATTTCATAGATGAAGTTGTATCTTTCATGGCTCACCTAGAACGACAGCTTGATATTTGAAAAACCAGACGAAGAAGTTTTCCTGCAAGAGATTATTAAACGAGAAAAACTTATTGAAGAAATGAGTTTCTACATCCCAAATGAATTAGCTTTTGTTAGAAAAATCAAACAAAATGACTCGATAGATAATTCTTTTAGAGTATGCTCTATGCTTTATCCATATATCCACTGACAATCATATGGAGTCTAAGTGATTAGGATTGAAGCAGAAATGACAAAAGAAAGCCTTCCCTATACTAAGGTAGGCTTGACATAACTCATTGAAATAAATAAAGAAGATAATATTCTATGTGAATCACTTCCATAAGTAATACAAAAATATTTACAAATATTTAAAAATATACAAAAATTGTCTCATTCCATATAATCAATCCAATTATGGATTGTGATAAGGATGGAGCAGTTTATCAACCTTATCAAATATGTGATCTCCAACTTGTTATAGCTAAGAAGCTTGTGCAACCTCAAAAGTTTAATAACCAGGACATAAAAATTCAAATTAATAAATATAAAAAATGTAAGGTTCTATCCAAAGCTGTAAGGATCGAAACCTTCAAACTTAGCCTAGAGAAGGCAATCTATTCAAACTGTTATGTCCTTCTCGAAAATGGTAAAATATTTGTAACCATTTGGTCCCATTATGTTGACCATACTAAATTAGAACATGATGGATGTGACAAGGCAGAAAACTTGTTTATAAGACTAGTTGATCAAGATCCTAGTCTAGAATTCTTGCCAGAAATAATGAAAAACTGGAAAAAGGTGGCTTCTTTCAGAGAATAGCGCCTTGCAGAGGAGATGGAAAAAGACTACATGGATGCCCAAGAGAGTATGGATGATCAAGTATCCAACTCAATGATGGAGTGACAATTTTGTCATCCATGACATCAGCCACAACGTGAATAATTGATGAATTGTTTTCTTAAAGGGGCTACCAAAATAAACACTCTCAGAGGTATTTTAAAATTTGTGATGCTCAAGAAATAACCTATCCATATAGATAAGATTCATTATCTTTTGTGTTGTATAGATAATGATAAGTGTGTATTATTATCCTTGTATACAGCTGAAAAACAGTACTAGAGACACCAGTTGTCCAAAACATGTCAATTATTGTGGTCTTATTTTACTTTTGAGCTGGCAAATAGTATCAGAGATACTAACCTTGTAATTTCTATATATAGCCCCGCATTCAATGTGATAGGGGAGCAAAAACCTCTTCAAAATTTCTATAAAAGAGTATTTGATTATCTATAAGCTTTTATTCTCTTAAGTCATTAGCTGAAGAAACACTTTTGCTTCTATATACCTTCATTCTCTAAAATGGTCTGATACCCAGGGGTGTTGTAGAATGTCCCGAACCAGAAAGAAAGAAGGGTAGCCATAACCTCCACCTAGTCAGGTATTGCTGATGACGAGCCTAGAGAGGAGCTGAAGCATTTGCAAAAGCTTAGTGGACCCAGTTTACAACGTATATATATACTTTATAAATATTTTATACATTATAAATGTTTATAACATTTATGTTTCAAAGACTTAGTGCTTAAGCACTATTGTTGAATGAGCAATAGTTGCTTGAATTTTTATTATCATCATCTAGATCACGATGCAGGCAAATATCCTATAACAAGATTATTAAATTCTATTATAGATTGTGTAAACTCTTTGAACAAATTTTAAAAAAAATATTTTAAGAATTTAGAAGAGCTGACACTTAAACCAAGTGAATTTGAGTAATACTTCCTCAAGAACAAAGGCCATTTGGGATTTGTTGCTAGTACTCGTTATCATAATGAATACGAGAGACTGAAAGAAATTAGAAAAAACATAATCCAACTATAAGATCATTTAAAGTAGCTATTTATTTCGCCTCTGGTTTAAAAGAAGAGCACGCTCACATTAATTGATATTAGAGCCAATGGGACAATAAATTATAATTTTCTTAATTTATTTGAAAATAGGTAGAAATAAGTTTCGTAATAATATTCCAATAAAAAGATTAACACTACAAAAAAAAAATACTTTTACTGACGCAATTTTTGCGTCAGTAAAAGTACTGTTCAGCGTCAGTAAATAGAGTTACTGACGCCCAACAATACTTTTACTGACGCAAAAATTGCGTCAGTATTTCCTCCGACAGTAAAAAAAAATACTGACGCGAA